>LZPO01087209.1:164259-175097 GCA_001675575.1 Neotoma lepida | reverse complement strand
TTCTGTGGTTGGTATGTAAAATAAGAAAATCTTTTAATAAAAAAAAGAAAAGAAAATTAAAAAAATCAAAAAAACAACAACAACAACAACAAAAAAAAACCAACAGCCCTGCCTGGACAACCACTGAGAGAGCAACAGTTGGTAGACAAGATTTTCAAAATGAACTCCTAGAGAAAGCCAAAAAAACAGGAATGTAAATAGTGCTAGTGAAGACTGACAACTGTTGCTGCGGCAAACTAAATAAACTGGGTGTGTTGACTCAAGCCTGGTGGATCCACTGCGAGGAGCATGCAGAGGTTCTGGAGTTGGAGCTTATCCTCAGAGACTTAGGAGTGGGAACTCCTAAGAATCAGACTGAAATGTCAGACCTAAAGACAACAGCAGCAATCATACCTGTCATGGACTCATCTGTATTCTAGTTTCAGCTGAGAAAAGAACCAGTTGGCATGCAGGTATGTCAAGAGAAATTTCCAAAAGCAAAGATTNAAAAAATCCCTGTACTTGGGAGGCAGAGGCAGGTGGCTCTCTATGAGAAGTATCCAAAGCAAGAAAAGAAAAAAGAGAACAGAATTTCTGAGATCTGTGGGACAATTAGAAAAGGTGTCGATGTGCGCAATAGGCACACCAGAAAGAGAAGAACTAGACAAAGGAGCAGAGGAAATACTATCAAGGGAATTATTCTCCAAAATCTTTTTCTAACCTCATAAAAAAGAATTAGTGAAAGAATGAAGATAAAATAATATTGTCTGGGCTGGGGAGAAATGGCACAGTGGGTGAAGTGCTTGCTGTGCAAGTAGAAAGGCCTGTGTTTGGATCCCAGCACCTACATGAAAGCCAGACATTGTGGCATGAACCTGTAATCCCCATTCTGGCAGGGTGAGGGGCAAAGATGGGGACCCCCAGTGNCCCTCCAGCCAGTCTAGCTGAAACACCAAGATCTAGGTTCAGTGAAAGACCTTGTCTCAAAAAAAAAAAAATGGAGGGTGACAAGGGACCTCCACCAAAGCTGACCTCTGGTCTCCAAACATGCACACAGACACACAGACACACAGACACACACACACAGACACACACCTGTCTCTTATACACATCTAGATGTGTATAAGAGACAGCCTGCAGAGGCTGGAGAAGGTCAGAAGAGGGCAATTGTTGGGGGGGGGGCCTTCGGAGCCATGTGCCAGTGGAGGCGGGGAGGGAGAAACCCAGGTTGTTTGCAGGGGAATGCAATTAAAGCTTCAAATTAGGAGAGATAATGCCAACACATGATCCCTCTTGTGGACAGCGTTGTAGATAATATAGATCAAGTGTGTGACTGGGTGACCTTTAAGCTGATTGGCCCATTAGGGCATTGATCCCTCCCAGCCTTGTGATTTTGCTGATTTTTAATAAACGAGTTCCTGCTTGACACGACTCTCTGCTGCGTCTGATTGTCTCCGGAAAGGGAGGCTGGGGAACGGGCGGGCAGCACGCACTTACCCTTCCTCAGTTCCAGGTTGTCCCTTCTCGGGAGACCTAAGTTCTTGGTGGGGCCGACCCCCGACGTGTGTGTGCATGCGTTTGCCACATATTTATGTGCATGCCCATAGGATCCAGAAGAGGCCATTAGTTCCAGGCAATTGTGAGCTGCCTAATGTGGGTGCTGGAAATTGAACTTGGGTCTAGAAATTGAACTAGGGCTAGAGCAAGCACTCTTACTCTATGAGCCATCTCCCCNCCTCCTAAATTGCCTTTACCACATTAATTAATTAATTGTGGGTGGGTGTGGGTGGGTGCATGCATGCCAGGTGAATGTGTGGAGGTCAGAAGACAACTTGTAGGAATCAGTTTTTCCTTCCACCATATGGGTACTGGGGCTCAAACTAACATCATTAGGCCTGGTAGCAAGCACTTTCACTTGTGGAGAAATCTCCCCAGCCCTATTCCTAATGTAACAGATACATGTTCTTTTAAATTAATAAGAGGAAGAAAACATTTGGTGAGAACTTTTCTCTTAATGAGTAAGAGGAGGATGCTCATTCTGTTCACACTGCATTGGGAAGTCTTCACCAAATCAAAGAAGAGAAATGCAAAGAATACATTTATCATCAGTCAGCTTGACTAGACGGAGAAGTGCCTGGAAGAACAGTAACACACNTTTGTGCATCTGTGAGGGCTCTGCCAGAGAGAATGAAGGCACCTGAATGTAGATGGTACTATCCCACAAGCTAGGGGCAAGTAAGCATGGTTGTAAGCATTCTATCCCCTGGCCCTGGGCACCATGCTGGTGAGTTGCTCTGTTCTGCAAAGCCTCCCTACCAAAATAGATGAAAACCTCCAAAACCATGAGCCAAAATAAGTCTGACTCCTTGCTCTGAAGTGTTCTTTTTCAGGTGCTTGGTCACAGCCATGCAAAAATAAGTAATGTATCTAAAATGGGAGAGGAAAATAAAGGAAATGAAAATGTTACTGTTTACTGACACCATGGTCTTACTATTTAAAGGAAACTCTAAAGTCTACCAAAAAATATATAAATAAATAAAACAAGATACAGTGTTGCCAGCTTTGGTTTCTTAGAGGTCTCTTTCCTTGGCTTGCAGATGGTCATCTTCCTGCTGCGCTCTCACCTTTTTTTTTTTGCACATACAACTTCCGAGTGTCTCCTTTGTGTCCTGCTGTGGGATAATCCTTCTGTATGCTGTGAATATGTATTACTCTCATTGGCTAATAATAAAGCTGTTCGGCCTATGGCAAGGCAGGATAAAGTTAGGTGGGACAATTAAACTGAGGACTGGGTGAAGGATGGTGGAGTCAGTGGAGACAAGAGCCAGCTGCCCAAGAAACAAGATACCAGAGGATCAGTAAAGCCACAGCCATGTGACAATACATAGATTAATAAAAATATATTATTATTTAATCAAATTATACTTAATCAAATTATATTTAATTTAAATATAAGAGCTAGTTAGTAATAAGCCTGAGTTATCAGCCAAGCATTTTGTAATTAATATAAGCTTTTATGTGTTTACTTGGGACCAGGAGGTAAGGACAGAAAACTCTGCCTCCATTTACAGTGTCCAAATTTCCTCTTACAGGGACACAGTCAGACTGATATAAACTAGTGGATACATGATATAGCCACTTTAACTGGTCACTTTAGACACCTGAGTATTGTTATTAACTCTTTGTACAATAGCATTGTGTAGCTCACGAAAAAGGAAGAGGGTTCACTGAACACCTAATACAGCTTACGGCAAAAGTCCATACCATTCTGAGGTGATAACTGGGATTTGGGAGCAGAAAATCTTCAGCACCAGTAACATAACGGACATAATAGGGGGAGGGGAGTGTGTGCTAGCATGAATTTGAATTGCTCCTAAGACTGGAAGACACAANAATAATCTTGAACCTAAAATAGTCATGATGCCTTGAGTAACAGCAGAGAAAATCTCCAATAAGTAAGACAGTACCTAAAAGAGTTTCATAGTAAAGGGCTAGAGAGACAGCTCAGTGGTTAAGAGCACTTGCTGCACAATCATGAGGCCCAAAATTCGGATCCCAGCATCCACAAAATAAGCCAGGTGTCTCATGCATGCCTGTAATCCCAGGTCTGAGGGTGGGCAGAGACAGGAGGATCACTGGGACTTGCTCGATTCCAGCCTAGCCAAGAAAACATGTTATTCCTCACTCTGTGTGTGTGTGTGTATGTAATAGTATGTGATGTGTAATCACATTAGTATTAGCAATTAAGGTCAGAATAAAACAACNTGTGTTTGTTAACAGTCAGCTATAAGGGAAACTGTGATAATTTGGCACAGCCAACAGAGCCTACTATAGCTTGTGAATTCATTATTCAGTAAATTCTGACATTGTGGAAAGATACAAACCTGTTGTGTATGTTTCTAGCATAGCACTCAGGCAGCTTGTTTCTTTTATGATCTGGAATATTAATTATTAAATTATTCACTATTGAGGAAAAATTAAATTATTTAAATAACTAGAGGCAAATGTCACCAAGTTCATGAATGTGCACTAACCACTGACCCTTGACACTGCGCACCTCCTAACCTTTGGGCCCCTTGACCTCACCTATCTCCAGCCTCCAACCCAGGCCTTGCCCTTCTACTTCCCCGGTAATCCAAGCCCTGGTTCTTTCTTGATGCCAGAGACACCATTAGTGACCTCACATACTATCTCTATCCATAGCTCCCAGGGATTTTCTTTAAATCTGTAGTTCCCCTTATACATNACTTCTGACTACAGGTCAAAGCCAGGCTGTGCATCCTAGTTGGAGTCAATGCTAGTAGCAAAGATGGCACCCTCAGCCTCATGCACAAGATAGTAGCTCAGGCCTCAGGACTCTGGCTCCTGGGAAATTTAATGTCACTTCCATACAGGGCAGGCCCAGGGACCTCCTGATTTTCAGCCTGAAGAGAAGAGATGTAGAGTGGGTTCAATGAGGTTCAAGTGCAGGGATAAAAAGCCCTGGACTGCAAAAGAGATCAAAGCTCCAGCTGAGACTAGGGGGGTCCAGTGTAGGTAGCATCTGCACAACAGGCACCAAAGCAGTTCACTCCACACCTAGGCACTGAGATAAGAAAGAAAATGCAGAGTAAGGCTTGCTATAGAAGGCTGTGGTTGCAAAGCAGGAGTTATGTGAGTGACGGAGATGCTGACGGTAGGGATAGCAAAGGGAGGATACAGAAAAGGACCATAAAAATGGCAAGGATTTGGGCTGCTGGTGTAGAACAATGATAGTGTATGTTTTCTTTCTTCTTTGTTTTGTAACTCTGGCTGGCCTGGAACTTGCTAGATTGGCTTTGNACTCANATCTGCCTGCCTCTGCCTTCTGGATGCTGGGATTAAAGATGTACATCACATGCCCAGATTGTAATGTCTGTTTTGCATGCAGGAGATGCTGGGTTTGATCTCACACGTACACACACANGCACTTTTGTGCACAAGGGGTGAAAATGGGAAGTTGTTCCAGTATCTTGATTGGCAGCTGACTATTTCATGATGTCATCTGTTGTGCCTGAAGTTCTCCAGAAAGCTGTCTTCTGTGTAGACAGANNGAGTGAGTTTCAGGCACCCTGTTGAGGTAGACTGTTCAGAGTACCCAATTAGTTGAAAGGCATTAAGCGGCACAGGGGCTTGGCAATGACGTCAGCAGTAAGAAAGACTTTATAAGGGCCCTTCTAGAGGTGCTCAAATTAGTGTCTGGTTACAGCACTTCCAGGGAGCTCACCGTGCAGTTTCTATATTGTAGAATTTCTTCTTTCATGTGGAAATGTAGTTTTTCCTCTGAAGACCAACCCGTCCATTGATGGTTGTAGATGTCAGAATGTAAGTTGCTAGGTTACAATCTTCAGGTGCTTGGATAAGAATGGAAACTCCCTCTGCCCGCAAGACAGGTCTCAATTTGTAGTTCTGGTTATCCTGGAACTCACTATTTAGGTTGGCNTCAAACTCANAAGAGAATCTGCCTGTCTCTGCCTCCCAAGTGCTGGGATTAAAGGTATGTGCCACTATACCCAGGGTGGAGGGAAATGGTCAGTCNCTGGTCAGAAGCCTAACAGACAGTGTAGGCAGAGTGTAAAATCATAGGTCATAGGAGGCTGAAGGGCTTTAAAATTTAGTAAATGACATTTGTTGACTTTGTTTTAAAAAAAATGTGTGTGTGTGTATAAGGACAATGCAATTTGCAAAATAAAGGAAGATTTAAATGGGTGTCTTGGATGTGGGGATTCCACACATGGGAGTACTCATTCTGATTAAAATTTAGCAACAAGAGGACTAGGAGTCCATTTATAATGAACATACATATGACAGTAAGAAAATATTTATAACCATGACATTTAGGAACTGAATAAAATCTACTTGACAAGAAAATGCTCTAAACATCTGTATAAAATTTTATCAAGTGATACGAATTCTCACTTAAAAATTGACAGCCTAGAATATATTAACTTTAATTTAAAAAGTAAACTTGTGATCAAGTTAGCAATCTAAAAAATAACTGAGGGCTGAAGAGATGGTTCAGTGGTTAGGAGCACTGGCTGTTCTTCCAGAGGACCTGGGTTTGGTTCCCAGCACCCACATGGTGGCTCATAGCTGTCTGTAANTCCAGTTCTAGGGGATCTAATGCCCTCTTCTGGTGTCCATGGGCACCAGACACACATGTGGTACACATACCTATAGACAAACACAAATACACATAAAAAGTATAAGAATCTTAAAAAAATTGAAATTATGACTTAATCTTTGTTATCTAATATCAGGAAAAGCAATATTAGATAAGTAGAGACATCAAATATTTGGGATATTAAAAATAATTTTAGAGNTTTTGAATATTTAATAGCATACAAACACAATTTAGTGCAAATGAAACATTTTAAAATTTTAGCCGTGTTCCTCCTGAATTGATAAGCTTTATTATGATTTACATGTGTGTATGCAAATATCCTGTGAGTACCCAATGAGGACAGAAAAAGTAGTCATCCTCCTACTTCTGTGTCCTGAGTGTTGGGATTAAAGACATGCTACTACACCTGGCCCCACTTGGTTTTTAGTGTTGGGTTTGGCAATCAAACTCATGTCCTTGTGCTTGTTAGGCAAGTGCTTTACCAATTGAGCCATCTCCCCAGCCAGCTAAATAGCCACCACCACCTGTTTATATTTTTCTGCTTCACTGTGTGCCTTGTGATCTTTTGTTACTTTGTTTCCTGGACTTTTGAGGAAGCAGCCACCTTCCCAGTCTCTATATTGGGTCTGTATGGGAACAGCTTACTAAGGAGCCCCTTAGGGATCAATCTTGTCTGGACTTTCCCACATTTCCTTATCCCATTTTGTACTCTAGTTTGTCTGTAGTGAGAGATCCTCCCTGGTGCTGTGACAGGGTAGCAGCTTGGCAGCAGCCAGCCACAGGAACACTGTTCCTAACCAGGGCCCTCAGCTAAGCAGACAGAAACTAGTCCCTCAGGCAGCCCCACTAAAAGCCAGAATGCTGGACACAGCCCACCCTTCTCTCTCCCTCCTGGGAGGGAAGCTGTGCTGTACTTGGGTGTGGGGAGGAGACATAGGGGTAAATCTAACAACTGTCTGGTCTGTTTCAAGTTGCTTTGGTTTTGTGCTCACCAGGGTTACTATAAACTCTTAACTGGCCTTGAACTTACAGGGATCTGAGTGCAGGATTAAAGGCATATGCTACCACAGTCCCCCACACTATTAATTTAGTTTCTCTGTAGGAGAATCAGGGCCTGGGGCTTCCTATAACATANTGATGGCCCTGGAACTTTGACTCTAAATTGCAGGTTTTTCAGAGCAAGCCTCACACATACACACATTTTGTGTGTGTCATGATGTGTATGTGATGGTCACAGGCAACTTGTAGGAGCCAGCTCTCTCTTCCCACCATGTAGGTCCCAGGGATCAAACTCAAATTATCAGTCTTAGCTTGCTGGCCTAGAGTGAGACACTTTTAAATGTAACCTCTAGTGTCTGTGTTTTTCTTCTTTGGTGTAGTGGACAGTACAAAGCCACTCTTTTCAGTTTAAAAAGGAATGTGTCTTTAGNCAGGTGGTGGTGGCTCACCCCTTTAATCCCAGCACTTGGGAGGCAGAAGCAGGCAGATCTCTGTGAGTTCGAGGCCAGCCTGGTCTAGAGTGAGTTCCNGAACAGCTAGCTGGGTCTATACAGAGAAATTCTGTCAGGTGGGGGTGGATTACACATTTCAAGTTTCATTAAACTATAGGAGAATAAATTACTTCCAATACAGTATCTGACAGAATGTTTACTGTTTTGGTTTAATCAAACTTAAAATATTTCATCAATTCACCCAGGAAAATCCAGGTAGCAGAAATATATAACATGTCCATTTCTTCACAAGTTCTCAAATCAGTTTTACAAGGCCATAAAATGATATACATATACATATGTATATATTTGTACTATGTCATTTAAACCACTCCTACTTTCTCTACGTAAGAACTCAAGTATAGAAATAAGCTTTGTGGTACTGAGGTAACATTAGGACCCTCCCCCAACATGACTGCATAGGTGTTTAAGGTTAAATGTGAACATTATATGAGGTCTCAAGTCAGTCAATCCCATTTGAACTGTGGGTTCAAAGCAGCATATTAGACATGTGCCCAAAGGAAACACCTTCACTGAGCCCATGTGTGTGTATGTGTAAGGAGATGGGTAGAAGTCAGGGCAGGGCTGACTGAGGCCACAGTGATAACTATTAGCCATCTGCAGTTGTTGGCAGGACAGAAACATACACAGTCTTCATATTCAAAGTCTTCATTGGGATCTCTTCTGTAATTTCTACAAGAGAAATTTTTCAAAAAGTCAATATTCTGTTNTGAGTGCACATCTAAAAAACTGTTAGCTGTCTATCCTTGGCCCCTCCTAAGGCCACTCTCACCTCTGTCTTGGCTCTAAACCAGACTTTAGGGGTCTCTAAACCGATGGCATTTCCCGACAGGGGTACTTTTGTTGCGTACAGTGGGGCTCTGATTACATATTAGCTTGTCAGCAAGAGGACTCAGGGCAGGTGGCCATACCAGGAGGACTTAGCTGTCAAGTGTGTGAACTGGTTGCTAACTTGTGAGACAAACACCAACCATGCAGGCAACAAAGTAATTGTGTCTACATATTAAACCTCAGCAAAACTCTGGACACCAAGTTCCACCAAGCTTCCCTGGGGNGTGACACTGCCTCTTCAAACTACTAAGGATTGGAGGAGGTAACACTGGCTATTCCTCCATGAGGAAAGGATGGGTTGATGTCCCTTTTTAGCCAGGCCCCCTCCCTCCACGCCCTTCACATTTCTCTGGTTAGCTCTAATTNATATAATAAACTAATTTGTGAGTATAGTGCCTTTCAGTTAGTCTGTGAATCTTTCTAGCAAACTACTGAATTTGAGAGTGGTTTGAGGAAATGCCAAAGGCTGTGTTCATATCAGAAGTGAGGGTGGTGGCATGTGTGCCTGCCCATCATACATATAGTAAGGAACATAATTTTAGAATTGTGTTCAAAATCTATAAACTCAGGCATATCACAGTCGGACTGCAGAACATCACAGACAAAGAGAAATCCTGAAAGAAGCTAGAGTCTGAAAGAACGTCTTGCAAGGGTAAGAAAGACAAACCAGCCAAACAATCTAGAACTCGGCTACAAGGACAGAGGAACATTCTGCTAAGAGCAAGCTTCTGGGCAGTGGAGAGGTATCTGTGAGAAATCTTGAGAAAGAGAATGTTCCAGATCTTCACGTGTTATGTGGCCCAGTGAGGAGACGCCTGCAGCAAGCTTGATAAACTGAGAAGGGGTGAGACTGACTGGAATGTCAGGTTCAATTCCTGAAGAAATTGCTTTTATATTTCAGGTCAAGAAATACAATAATTTACCTAGAAGTATGCCAAAGAGATGAACCATTTCCCCACCCCACCCCCTTAATTTAAGTAACACGGGACCAAGGATTTAACTCAAGTCTTGTATATGCTGTGTTCTACTACTCAGCTACCCCTTACTTAAGTTATTATTATTTTTAATTATATTATGGCTAATTTCTGGCTAATTTGCAAAAATAAACAAAACAAGACAAATACACAAAACTTATTTTCACAGGGACACATGAACAGTTCCTGGCACCCAATCTCCTTTTGAAGAAGGAAGAAAGCCTTAGGGACAGCTGCCTCACCCTGTGTTTGTGTCTCATTCAGGAACAGCTTTAGCCTCCTGCTCCGAAGTCCAAACACCTTGGCTGCCTCATACACAAGCCCTTGGTGGCTCAGTCCATTCTGTCCAAGTGGGTTTTCAAGCAGGAGAGTGCCCACAGTTCCTGTTAAACACTCTGGAGAAGAAGGAAGAAAGCAGGTCAGTTCTGGAGAACTTGTTTCCAACAGCGGTGGCAACCGCAGATAGCACCAACCAGTAATGCAGAGGACTTTGAAGTGGGTACAGGAGTTTAAGCTGGAGGCACAGGCTGCACAGAAGTAACCTTAAACAGTTCAGAGGTGAGGAAGAGGAGGAAGGAGAGAAACTGACATATGAAGGACAGCCACTGGGGAACTGGTTTTCAGTTCATAGTCAAGAGATGAGGATTCCAGCAAAAATGTGCAGTGAGGATCCTGAGATGTGAGGGGAAAATCAGCAATGAAGCCTGTGGATTGGGGCTGGAGGTGTCCAAGTTCTCAGGACAGATCTTAAGATCACACTGCAAAATCAATAGTTCAGGCACGGAGACATCCCAGTTCCATGTAGATGTAATTTTACCTATGGTGGTCTTTTTGTTTTCTGACTGTCAGGATNATGGTCTTTCTACATAAATATACTGCAAAAACCAAACCAACAAAAACAACATAATTGTAATCCTTGAAGAAGCATGGGAATTAATACTTTGTTTATTGATATGAGGAGGTAGGGTCTCACTACGTAGCCCAGGTGGCCTTGAACTTGTAATCTTTCTGCCTCAGTCTCCTGAGTGCTGAGATTACAGGTGGGTGTGCAGTACCAAGCCTGCCTGGTGTCCATGTGTTGAAGTTGATNGAAAATTATACCTAAGTCAGAGATTTGAACCTGGAAAGGAGCTTTAATGTCCAGCACTCCACAAGCTGAGTGCTGAGGATGCACATACCTTGTGGCTCTGCATTTAGGAGCTGCAGGTTGATATAGTGACACAGAAGAGCACTGGGGCTGTTGACCGGAGAGGGGGCTGCTCCTGCAGTCACACACAGTGTCCTCCCACTCAGACTCAGCAGGTCAGTTTGGTTCTGTATTTCTAAAAATAACAAACAACTCTGAAGTCACTTACCTTCTCCTAATTCACTAGTATTCACTTCTAACTTCACTATTATCCA
>LZPO01087209.1:131064-143321 GCA_001675575.1 Neotoma lepida | reverse complement strand
AAAAAGTGGCCTCAAGATCCCAGAGCCCCACCTCATAGCTCAGTATAGCCCAATGTGGTCCATACCTTGTGAAGCCTAAAAACATTCTGGACGAAGAAGCGGTACGCATTGTACCATGGGAGCAGCACATCCTTGAGGACATCCCGCACACCTTCCTCCTTAAAGCGGAGGTTTTCTGCTCTCACTACAGGGGAATTAATCAGATATAANCTAGAAGAAGCAGACCATTTACAAAGAAAAGTTACATAGATGGTAAACCAAGTATTACTACTGTAACACTGAGAAGGCAAGCATTCTAGTTCCTCTGAAGATCACAGAAGTCTTTCTCCTTTACTAAGGACCTAGAAGGCCAGTTCAACTCCATTCTCCTACTGAAGAAGAACAGTGCTCACACACTGGCATCCCCACCTCAGGTGCACCCAGGTTCACCAGGAGCACTGCTATACTCCNGAGGACAACCCTCACTGTGGAGAATGGCCCAGCACAAATGGACAATGGGTCAAATACAAGCCTGACAGATGAATGTGTGGAAGGCCAGCCTCTTTATTTCCAGGCCACTGGGAACTGTCTGAAGGTGTACAGCACGGGTTTGGGAGTGGGTGTCACCTATGACATGCAGATACTGAACAAGCTCTCTAGGCTTTTGCAACCTAACATGATAGATTTCAGGAGCATGACTGTTTCAAGCAGTAGCTAAAGTTCTCTAGAACCTCTTAAATGTCAATTTACTTGTTCTGGTGTAATATGTAAATGCAAGATGCCCCCCCACACCCCAAAATGAGATAATTCTAATACCAACAAGACGGTGCCTAGAAAGGAGCTGAGAGAGAGAAAACCTGCACCACCTGTGGTCATGGATGACTCATGGTATCCGGGACAGTTTCTACTCCTAAGACCTCTAGGTTTGAAAATCAAGAACTATAAAAATACAACTCCCATATGGAGACCCAACACTTAAAGCATAATTATCTAGCAATCTGAGAATGGTGACTACAGAACAGGAAATACACATGAGCAGAGGACTGCTTCCTACCTGAGGGCATCGGCCCCATACTTATTGATGATGGAAACTGGATCTGGGTAGTTCTTCTTCCGCTTGCTCATTTTTTGGCCATCACTTGTAAAACAGAAAGTAGATACCAATTAAATAGGTACATACAGCTGGTCTTTCTTTATATATGGATATAGACGGTATGCAAGCACACAAGTGTAAACGGAAAGGGGTANCTGAGNTGTAAGCTAGTCTAATGTCACAGGGTCTTTGTTGCTATTTTTNGGGGTTTTTCTTCTTTCTTTTTGAGACAGGGTTTCACTGTGTAGCCCTGCTTGTCCTGGAACTCTGTACACCAGACTGGCCTCACATTCAGAGGTTCACCTGCATCTGCTCGCAAGGGCTGGGATGAAAGGCGTGTACCACCACCACCCAGCTTTTGTTCTTTTATATTAAATTTATTTTTTGTTACTGTGTACTTTTATGTGCTTGATGTATGTGTGTGAGGCATGGACCATGGCACTCATGCAGAGATCAGACACCTTTATGGAGTCGGTTCTCTCCTTCCTTATGTGTGTTCCAGGGATCCGAATCAGTCAGCTTTGCACAGAAGGTGCCTTTGCCCGTGGAGCCATGGAATGTCTTTTTTAATACCACAGTAAGTCCCTAGGGAAGTTTCAGGGTAGACTGGAGCAGAAAGATGTTTCAGCATTTTTCCAGAGAAATTGGGGACAGGGATGGGTAGGTAAGTGTAGCAACGAGGTCCTATNGTGATAAAGCCATTTAATGTCATAGCTGTACAGGTGAATACAGGAACCTACACATGTGAGAAAGTACTATACTTAGGGTGTGTGTGTGCAGGTGTGCGTGTGCCATGGTGCACATGTGGAGGTCAGAGGACAGCTGTGGTTAAGTTGGCGTTCTCCTTTCACTTGACCTTGGTTCTTGGGAATGACCTTAGGTCATCAGGCTTGCACAGCAGTGCTCTGCATGCTGAGCCATCTCATCAGCCAAAACCACTACAAGGCAGGAATGGGGTGCAGCTCAGAGGTAGAGAGGGGGGAACCTCAGTACCAACAAGAAATAATTTTTTTTTTAAAGAGCAGAATTTATAGAGTCTGATGCCTGTGTTCAGAATGGGAATTTACAATCCATTTTTTGCTGTGTATGTATCTTCAGCAAGGTACTTTCTCTGTTCCTCCATTACCAGACAGCAGGATTCCAGAGCCCATGTCACATCACTCTGAGGAGTACTGTTACACATGGCAGTGTATATAAAGGCCTGGCTAAGGATGCATGTATTAACTGATGTTACTCTGTCCCTCTTCATACAGCATAGGAAGCAGGGTGTTTGTGTGGTAATAGTCTCTTTCACTGAAAAAGTTTATTATATCTACAAACATTTTAATAATAGTTTAGAAAAACATATTCTCATGGCTGGGTTTTTGTTAATTTGACACAAACTAGTCATCTGAGAGGAAACCAAAATTGAAAGTGCCTCCACTGGACTGGCCTGTAAGCAAGCCCCTGTGGTGTTTTCTTTATTAATGACTGGCGTGTGAGGGCCCAGCTCACAGTAGGAGGTTCCACCCCTGGCCTGGTGGTCCTGGGTAGTTTAAGAAAACAAGCTGAGGAAGCCACAGGGAACAAGCCAGTAAACACAATTCCTTCCTCTGCTTCAATCCCTGCCCTGACTTCTTTCAGTGATGTCACATGACTTGAGAGTTATAAGAGAAACAACCTCTTTCCTCCTCAAGCTGTTTTTGGTCACGGTTTTTACCACAGCAAGAAAAACCTTAAGACACATGCCCACTAACTTGGCATTCCAGAGCTTACCAGTAAAGAATGTTACTTGTTCAAATCAGAATCTGATACCAACTAAATGGTGACAGCTTTGCCAAAAACAAGAACATGCTCTTCCATGGCTAGGAAGGGAGACTGCCATAGCAGACAGGTCCCAAAGATACATGGAGAATTATTTATTTTTACTAACTGATCTAAGACTACTAATANAATTAAGAAATAATTCTCCACAGGAGGCGAAGCCCCTGGGAGGAGCCTGGTGTGGTGCTGTGTGGCTCTGCTCCTGAAACTCACAGGGTCTCTGAAATCCAGAGTTTCCTCATGTATTACAAAGAGGACAAGAAAAATCCACATGTCAGGAGTGAAACAGATTAAGTAAGACATGAATGCTAAAGTACCTTATAAATTACTAAGCTAGTAACTCCATTGCTAGTGACATCACTAGAAACACTGTTACTACTGACATAATCTGGGTGCCAAGCCTTGCTCTGTCTCCAGGAGGCCTGGTCCACAATATAGTCTTCCTACTTAAGACANGTGGAACTGAGCAGAGAAGACGGAACAAGACCGTCAATAAACAGGAGAGTAGAGGGTCAGAGGCCTTTGTGCTCACAGATAAGCACTAGAGAGACTAGGAATGTCAAGCACACAGGCTTGTCTCTGCAAGGGAACTGGGGAGCATACTTGTTTTCCACCCAGAGGGCTGGAGTGGATGTAGTTAACAGCCTGGTGATCTGTGCTATCTGTAGGGACAGGCCACACTGGAATCCCTCAGACTGTTAGGCTTGTCCCAGACTCTCCCTCCTAGACCCTTATCTTTAGCTTTGTTTTTCAGTCAATAGAACCCACCCTTAGGGATGACATCACATATACTTTATAAGTTGGTGACCTCTAGACTGTGTGTATGACTGAGCCCACATCAGATCCTCCTGTAGGCCCTTAAGCTNTAGAATCCATCTATCTTCATAGTAGAGGTCACATGTACTTTGCAAAAGTTTTGATGTAGTCACNCCTTAGGCTTTATTGTGCACATGGGTTGTTACCAGGAAGCTTTTTTCCAAAGTTACACTGTACTTCAAAATAAACTGCCCAGTGTCAGACTCTGAAAGTCTGAACCAACACTGGCTGAACCTTGTTGAGCTGGATTTCCTATTTGCCTCANACGGATTGTTCCTCTGCATTGCAGAAGACCCCATAAAGGAACCGTGGCAGGTCATGGAACCACAGCACCATAGAACCATAATCTCATCACTTGAGAGGCTAAGGCAGAAGGAGGTTAAACTTCAGGCAACTCTGCCTCAGGGGAAAGAAAATGTAGAGAGAGTAGGAAGTTTGAGACAGGTAGGCATAAAGAAAATGTAGAGAGAGTAGGAAGTTTGAGACAGGTAGGCATAAAGAAAATGTAGAGAGAGTAGGAAGTTTGAGACAGGTAGGCATGAATCAGAGACATGTGGATCTCTGTGAGTTTAAGACTGGCCTTGCCTACAAGATTAATTAAGTTTCAAGCCAGCCAGGGTTGCATAGTGAGACCCTGACTCAAAAGCAACAACAGCAACAACAATAACAACAAAAAACCAAAAAACAAGTTTGAGACTAGAAGGAAAGGGGCACTAGAAGTTAGTGGAGCTAAATTCCTCTATTCAAAGAGAAAAAGTAGTGAGGTCCAATCAGAACATGGTTGCTTTGAAGACAAATTTCAAGGAGAGAATNAAGAATAAAGAGTTTGCATCACTACAAAGAGGGGTGCACCTGCCTTGCCAAGATGAGTCCATTCACAATCACATTCTTGAAAGGTGGTTGTCCAAAGAGGGCTGTGGCTAGCACTAGCAGGGTGTAAAACCTGGAAAACAAACAAACCAGAATAATTCATTAAAAGTAGAAAAGGAATCTAAGCACAGGAAAATGCATATTTATTCACTAGACTGAACTTTTAGTTTTGATTCANTATACTTCTTCAATTAATTTGTTTAGTGTTTACTTATGGGGCATGCGGCAGTCAGACAACTTGTGAGAATTGGTTCTCTCTTTCCACCATGTGGGTCCTGCAAGGTTATCCAACTTGGTGGTAAGAGCAGTTACTCACTGGGCCAGCCCTATATTATACATCTTGATAACTGTATAAAGTGATAGATACAAATGTATCATGCCCATGACAGATCACTCAAACTAGAGTCTGATTGTCAAAACACAATTTTCTTAGAACAAAAAATCTGCAGTGAGGGAGCCAGGCACTCCCAGGACCACCAGAGATGCCCGTTGAGAGAGACGTCATGCTTCCCACAAGATTCTCTGATGACCAAAGACACAATCAGCACTTAGACCAGAACCAGAAAATGCTTCCACTCTGGGAGGTAAAAAGCCTCTCACTTAGGCAGCATTCACAGCCATGAAGGGGGGATATTATTGTCCCTCTGACTTGCTTCCTCTATCAGGGAGCTGTTCTCCTGTCCTCTTGACCTGTTCCTGTACTTCAAGAACATCAAGGAACACAAACTGAAGAAGACAAGACCAGAGCCCAATCCTGGTATCAACACCAGTCCAGACATCTCCCCTTTCTGTTCCACAAGACACTACCTGGTGCCCAGGAGAGAGCTCAGGCAAAGAAAAGGGAACCAGAAGCAGACAGAGAGGACAAGGAAACCACAAGGTGTTTAACAACTGCCAGACTTCACTTTTCCTTAGAGAAATAAGCTAACTCATTAGTAAGTAATCCGACCCTCCTTAAAAACGGGAAATTGTAGGGCTGGAGAGATGNATGAGCAGTTAAGAGCTCATACTGCTCTTTCAGAGGACCAGAGTTCTGTTCCCAGCACTCACATCTCATGGTTCACAGCAGCCTGTAATTCTAGTTCCAGAAAATCAGATGTCCACTTCTGGCCTCGGCACTGCACTTACAAACACAAAACCTCACTCAAGAAGTGAATACACACATACACAGGTATTTAAAGAAAAAAAAACAAAAACAAAAACAAAACCCCAGAAATCTGTTCCTGGAAGACCCTCTAGTAGAGTCACTGGAGTCTGAGAACAGTCCACTGCAGGTCGTTAAGGTCTAGCAGAAACCCCAGCAGCTCTTTAGACACGACCCTGCAGCACCATGAACAATGAACACACTAAGCCAGCACACGGGCCACACACACGCCTGTGAGAAGAAGGTCAATGACCTCCTACTGAGCAAGGCAGCACTGTTTCAAACAGGGCCCTGGCTAAATGAAACTAATTCCAAAATCCCCCCCCCCCGTGCCTGGATTTTTCCAGAATATTAATGCACAGGCTAGACTTAACTTTTGAACATATTTCCAACTACCTTCCAATTTCCAGCACCCAACCTATCGTCACTGTACATATCACTTAAATGTCTGAGTAAAAGATTTGAAATAAACAAGATAAGTATATCTTTATACTTATTTATATATAGATATATATCATATACAATTTAATATATAGATATATTGCACAATATGAAATAATAAAAACTGTAACGATATAGATTTATGGTAGCTAAGATTCCTACTGGAAAGACACGTTGGTATCCATGCTGGGCAGGGAAGAGCAGAGGGCAGAACAGCCTGTCTCGTTCCACATCAGCACCAGGCAGATGCATATGGGCACTTAATAAACACAGTTTTGGTAAAGTAAAACCAGCAGAAATANCCAAAGAAAGAAGGAGCATACCATCCTCTGGTTTGATCGATGCCTTCGGCGATGAAGTCTGCAGGAAAAGCATCCTCAAACTCTCGCTTGCTCTCAAATGGATAATGAACCTGGGCATAGGGCATACTTCCACTCTCGAACCAACAGTCAAACACCTCAGAGACGCGCCGCAATGGTCCTTTCCCGCAGCGGGATGGGATGGTCAGGTGGTCAATGCTGACAAACAGAAAAGTTGCCACCTCTATTCAGTGTAAGTACAGAAGAACTTGCAGTTGAAATGCCAATTTGACAAGACTGTACTAATGTGTCATACAACAATATTTNGGTAAATGAGGGACAACATGTGCAGTGGTGTTCCTATAAGGGTATAACAGAGCTGNAAAATTTTTCTTAATTATTGACATGGTACAGGTGATGATGTGGCACGACGCTTTGTGATGATGGGAAGCAAACAAAACTACTGCACAGCAAGAANTAAAGATACAGCACNTGAAAGTATGCATGGCTCACTCTAGTTAACCGTGACCATAAACAACTATGCAATCAGTTTATGCATTTACTATATATTTTTTAATAGTTTTAAGACAGGCTCTCATTGCCCTGGCTGGTCTTGAACTTGCTATGTAGCCGTGAATGGCTCTGAACTCTGATGCATCTGCCTCTACCACCTAAGTGTTGATTACAGCAGTCTTGTCTGGCTTCTACTTTAAGTATTGGGTGTATACATACTCCCACTGTAAAACTGTATGCCATGCTATACTGCCAACACCCACTTCCATTTCATATATAAGTATCATGACTATATTAACAGGACAGAGTGATGAACCTATCTATACCATCTAGGTTTGTAGAAGCTCACTCCAGAATATTTGTTCAATGATAAATTTGTCTAATGATGCACTTTTCAGAACACACACACCTAGTAGATAAGTGATGTACATGCAAAAAAAAAAAAAAAAAAGATGGCCTGGTGTGGTGGTGCGTATCTTTAATCCCAGCACTCAGGCAGGAGGCAGAGGCAGGTGGATCTCTATGAGATCAAGGCCAGCATGACCTACATAGTGAGTTCTAGGACAGCAAGGGTTACTATATTGTGATATGTTGTCTCAAAAAAGAGCAGTTGTCTCCAAAGGCTGAGAACACCAGGAGCCCTCAATCTGAAAGGTCATGTACCAAAGTTACCTGACATTTCATCAAGGAGGAAGGATATATANATCAATACAAACCAACACAGCTCATCAACAAAGTAAGTAACAGACCAGTGCCTTCCCAGTGCGGATCTATAATTCCCAGTCTTACCAGGACGACAGCATGGCAGTGAGTCAGGTGTTTGGGAACTGACCTCTCTCTGTGGAGATCTGAGACTTTTGTTCCGGACAATTCTTCAAGTTCTGCCACTGAGCCAATGCAAACTACCTGTCAAAACGAAGATAAAAGGAGCTCCTCAGCGGCAAGGAGACTGTGCTGAGGTCATTTAGGCAGCATTCTGTTCCGTTTTAGAAACTAAATTTTCTTTACAAGTGTATTAACAGAGCACTCTGGGCTGAAGGGCAGCTATCACAACAGGGATCATCTCTCAGGCAAGACTGCCAGCTCCAAAGAAGCCAGTGCTAACTTTGTTCCTGTCACTCCTCTTCAAGGTCTGCAGCACAGGCCCCCAAAGCACCACAGCCACCACCTCAACAAGTATTTCTGGGGGATTTATCATAATCAGATGTCTGCCTAAAATAGACTATTAGCATAAGGCATCTTACTTTCTTCCTTGTATTTGGATCTGGCTCTTTAATCTTGTGTTCTTTCCAAGTCAAGGCTAGAACTAAATTACTTTGCTTAGAGGATATAAAAACAAAATTAGCCCAAGGCACAAGGAATCAGGACTATGTTCAGGTAAAGAGCTCAGGTGAAGGTAGGTGGATCAGGGAATGAGGACCACCTGACAGGGAGGGGTCAGAGCAGCAGGAGAGACTGTGTGCGTTCATGCAGGGAAAGGCCCCTGCTTCTTAGAGGCACCCATGGCCTTTCTCTGCTCCTCCCCTTCAGTCCTGGAAAGCTTTCTGTTGCCTCTCAGGTCCTTCTAGGAAATCCACCAAACCTTGGGTATCGCTTCTCAACACTGTTGGCATGCTCTCCACACTGGACAGAAGGTTCTGCCATGGAATAGTGTCTGCCTATCCAAGTGTATACATCTATACTCACATACAAACACACAATTTCTGACATTAAGGTATGCAATGTTTGGGATGTTTCTTCTTCACCAGGTTTCCCCTTTGCATCATTCATAAGTGCAGGTTAGCTTTATTTATTCATTTATTTATTTATTTGTCTATTTGTTTATTTATTTTTGAAGCAGAGTCTCAGTATGTCCCTCTGGCTTGCCTGGAACTTCCTGTGGAGACCAGGCTGGCCAGAGACTGGCAGATTCACTTGCCTCTGCCCCCTGAGTACTGAGATTGAAGGCACGCATCACATCCAACAGGTTAGTTTAACCTGAAGTTAGTTCTATAACTTAATGTTGTAGCAGGGGACGGGGGAAAATCAAAGCAACACCCACCCACCATCTAATGTGTGGATTTCACTGAAAAAAAATTACTATTTTTCCCCATTTTACAGAATAAAAATTTAAAGCTGCACTTAAATAAAAATTAAACCCTTAAGCAGATTATCTTAAACCATCAGTAAGATTCCACATTTTTTAACACCATACTCATATAACATGACAAAGAACTTCAGCCACACTCAACACANAGCCACCTGCCCAGTCTTACCTCCTCCAAGTCGTCACTGACCCACAGTGGGATGGGGGTGCCCCAGTATCTGTTTCTGGAAATTGCCCAGTCACGTGCCTCCTTCAGCCAATTTCCAAACCGCTTTTCTCGTACAAACTCTGGGACCCTGCCACAGACAGATTACATCACCAGTCATTCAACAACAACAGAAGGTAAGAAAAACCACACTGACACAAGCCTGTGTGGAGCTTTGTGGAAACACAAAACTAAGCTCACAACCAGCAGGTCCTCTGAACAGATGGCACTCGCTCAAGTTTGGGAAGGTTTTTGTTTTGGTTTTTGTCTATTTGATTATCATGAGGTGAGCTGGCAATTTCAAGGAAGAGCAGCTGGGGAGGACAAAGTTTATGTAAAGCCAAGGGCTGGAGATACCACACATATNATATACAGTTGAAGTAAGGCCCACTTATGATAGAAGATGTAAGAACTCACTTTTCTTTGTAACCCGTAACAGGAACGCAAGCACCCAAACTGGTTAAGTATAAATAAATGGCTTTGGCAGATACACATTAGTCTTTATCAGGAACATTATTAAAGTTAATTGAGTATAGCCAGATTGTTTGTTCATTTCTTTCTGAGACATGGTCTCACTGTGTAGGCCTGGCTGTCCTGGAACTCACTAAGTAGGGCAGGCTAGTCTTGAACTNAGAAGTCTGCCTGCCTCTGCTTCCTGAGTACTGGGATCAAAGGTGTGCACCACCATGTCTGGCTAAGCTGTTTTCCCCTAAGTCAGTTCATCCTGAAAACTACAGGCAGGTGACACTTGCTATCTCTATTGGGTTTTACAAAGAAAAGTGAGTTCTTACATCTTCTATTGTAAGCAGGCATTACTTCAACTGTATATGCTTCTGTGTTCCTTACACAGAGAATAAAGACAGTTGCAAATTACAACAATCAGAGATGGCTAGTTAATTCTGAGGAGTATGAACTAGACTCACTTCATGCAAACGACCGTAGAAGAAACACATCTCATGCTCACCAGTAACACAGGTCATTATTCTTCAGTAGCTGGTCCACCATGTACTCCACTCGCACAAACCAGCTGGGCACCGACTTATAAATGAGGGGAGTATCTGACCTGGGGACGAGAACACAGATGCCGCCAGTTAGACAGAGACTCACAGGCACCAAGCCCAAGAGTGACTTCANTTTCTAATTAGCATCACTTCTACCTGCTCAGCCTTCTGCTGACATCCACTTTTATTTTAGATTACGTATGTCTAGACCAGCAAGATGGATCAGAAGGTAAAGGTACATGCTGTCAAGCCTGATAACCTGAGGTCAATCTCCAACCAACATGGTGGATGGAGAGAACCTACCTCTACACGTTGTTCTGACCTCCACACAGGCAAGCACATACACATAAAACAAACCAATGAAAAACAAACAAACAAACTATGTCTAAGTTTCCTCATGTCCTTTCAAATGAAACCAAGAAAGATAAAGGAACAAAGTTACAGGCTGGAGAGATGACTCCGCAATTAAAGAGTGCCTGCTGCTCTTGCAGAGGACCCAAATTTAGATCCCAGCACCCACAGCTGACAACAGCCTGTCACTTCAGCTTAAGGAGTCCTGACACACTGTTCTTGCTTCTGAGACTGCGTGCACACGCGCACAAACACACTTTCTCTCTTTTTTCTTTCTGTTTTTAAAGCCTTAGAAAATGGTTCTTCTGATAGAACAGGGGCAAGGGAAAAAATGTGAGGATGAATTTCAGGACACTGAACACTACATTTTCATCTGAATATTTATACGATGTTCTTACACTAAAACCTGGTTACCTAAAGAAATTCCATCATAAAATTTCAGAGATGTTTGTCATCTTAAAAAATAAGTGATCACAACACAAAACACATATGTATATATGTCTATTTCTCCCCCACACAATTTCTCTCCTAAAATGCTGCTACTAAACAGTAGTTCTAAAGGACATCATGGGACCCTAACTGTGGAGGCACAAGCAACGCAACAAATATCCCCACAGCTGTGATGATCCACTACAACAGTCAGCTTCCTCTCACCTCCAGCAGAAAGGGTAGCTGTGAGTGAAGGTGCTGGCAACAAGCAGTCGGCCCTGTTCCTTCAGCATCCTAATGATATGTTTGTCAGCATCCTATTAAAAAAATTAAAACTCAGTCACCAGAACACCCTAACANACTTAACAACAGTATAAATATATTACTAACTCTGATATTGAATAATGAATAAAAGGCACAAATAATCAGTGTCATTGGGAAACATCTGTTTAGGGCGCTAGAGATACACCCAGAGCGTAGAAAGCCTACCCAGAATNCATGAGCCCCTTGGTGTCACCCTCAACACCANAGTAAAAAATAAAACCCAAGAAACTCCTTGGCTCCATTTTAGCTACTTACTTTAAAAATATATCTAACTTTTCGGGCAGCGAAGTTTACAAACGGCAATGATGACCTGAGTATAACAGGTTGCGCCAGGACAAACTACAGTGCAGTTCTCCCAATTCCTACTGATGAAACTATGGCATGCTTCCTCATCTAAACACATTAGGCACTCTGAATGTGGCTCCTAATAGCTGATCTTAAATTTTAAGACATCTACATTAATTCTAACAAAACCATAAATAATGAAGAGTAATTAGTTGAAAAAATTTCCTTACTGAAAAACAAACAAACTGAAATAAATATGAGATGGGACCAACACTCTTCTATGTAACGCAAACACCACAGACCTTCACATACTGTCCCACAAAATGCGTCACTTCTTCTGTGAAGCAGCCTGAAGCATCCACAGGGCAAACAGGGGTCGAGTCTTTCTGAATAATGTTGAAGTCCACACAGACCCGATAGTCATCCTGAGAAAACAAGAACAGGAGGGAGGGGCAGCAGGGGATAAAAGTGTCTAAGTATATGTGTGAGGAAAGAGAAAACCTTGAGTTCATATAGATTTGTAAGGTAATTTTTCAATACTATCTTATATGCATCTAGTTAACCTCCTACCTACAGAATCTCGGCCTCACAGCTGGACAGGGGTTAGATTATCTAGCT
>LZPO01087209.1:111364-126949 GCA_001675575.1 Neotoma lepida | reverse complement strand
TGTTTTTCTCTTTCCCTCCCTATAATTTCTCCAAATCTGAAAGTATATTTGCTCAGAAAGTATCAATCACCGTATTTCATATAAATCTCTAGGAAGGACCTAGTTGAGAATATAAGAATTCTCTACCATGGAATAGGGAAATGATGCACAAAAATTACATTAAAACTGGAAATTATAAAAATTTGTGACACTTTCAAACAAAAATGAAACCACTTTTCANGTTGCCTTTCTTTCCTATCCTTTCCCTTTTCTCTCCCACACCTGTCTAGTTTTGAGACAAGATCTTGCTTTGCTATGTTTCTCAGGTTAGCCTCAAACTTACAATATTCTCACCAGTTTATTGTGTGCTGAGACTCACAGGTGTGTGCCACAATACCTGTCCTTATAGCTTATCTTTAGTAAAATCTTCATATAAAACTGTTTTATTCCAAAAAATAAATGTAAGTTTTTAAAAAAAGAATGCACTTTTTTTTCTTTTCTTTCTTTTTTTTTTAAAAGATTTATTTATTTTTTATTACGTATACAGTGTTCTGTTTGCATGTATCCCTGCAGGCCAGAGGAGGGCACCAGATCTCATTACAGATGGTTGTGAGCCACCATGTGGTTGCTGGGAATTGAACTCAGGACCTTGGGAAGAGCAGTCTGGATTCTTAACCCCTGAGCCATCTCTCCAGCCCCAAATGTAAGCTTTTATATGTACATAAAATTACTTTATCTGTATCAGTCACAAGTAACTAGCCCAATACTCACCTTTGATCTTCACGTACTGCATTTCTGGATTGACACACAGGGCAAGGTTACTAGGTAGAGTCCAAGGAGTGGTTGTCCAAGCAACTAAGGATGTATTTTCATCTTCCTCCAAAGGGAACNTTATAAATACTGAAGGATCCTGAACATCCTGAAAGACATTGAGAGAAAGTAGTGTTTCATAAACCTGTAAAGGACACAGTAAGAAGGAAGTGATCTGAAAGGGAACTAAAATAAATTTTAGGATAAAAATGAGCTCTAATTCTTAAAAAATTTCATTTTATGAGTATGTATTTTGCCTGCATATTAAGTCTGTGCAACATACCTGTCTGGTGCCCATGAAAGTCTGAAGAGGACATCAGGTCCCTCAGAATTGGAATTATATTCAACAGGTGTGGGCTGCCAAATGGGTGCTGGGAACTGAACTCAGCTCATCTGGAAGAATAGCCAGGGCTCTTAACTAACTGCTAAGCCATTTCTACATTTTTAAAAACCTCTAGCAGTTACATTAAAAATGCACTGTAAGACATCTGTCAACATTAAAAATAATGTATCAAGAGGAATAATGAATGGAAGATTTGGGGGCATGAAAGATGGCTTAGCCGTTAGAGGCTAAGGCTCACACCAAAAACAAGAATGGAAGTTTCACTACTACAGTGATCTGATCTACAGTAAGTATACAAAGTTAAATAACAATACTGTTCTGGAAAATAATTATCTCTGTACATTATACTGTATATTTTTATGTGCTTAAAATATTTTATTAAAGCCAGGTGATGGTGGTGGTGCACGCCTTTAATCCCAGCACTCGGGAGGTAGAGGCAAGTAGATCTCNGTGAGTTCAAGGCCAGCCTGGTCTACAGAGCAAGTTCCAGGACAGCCAGAGCTGTGAACTGTCATATGGAGAAACCCTGTCTTGAAAAACAAAAATAAAACAAATAAACAACAACAAAAATTAAATATGCATGAGCCAATAACAAAGGCAATTAGGAGACAAACAGGAAACATCCCACCCATCTATTGGGAAAACATTCTCTACCATGATGATAAAATGCTTCTGAAATGCAACAACTTCCAAACCTGGCATGAACAAGACTTCCGGAAAGTGACCATCCCTTTAAAAAATAAAGGTCACATAAATTGGCAAAAGTAAAGGGTGAGCACAGACACAAAAGACACAAGATAGTTCATGTTCTCAGAGACTCTACTTCACCCTCTAGATGACACAGAGCGGTCGTAACGACACAGTCCTGTGAAGCAGAGAAAAGATCGTATCCTAGCTCAGCACCTAAATTAGACCCAATACCTTTAACAAAGAATGCTACGGGTACCAGAAAAGACATAAAGTCACCAAAGGCAAGGTCCTTGAAGAACAATAGCTGGGAAAAACTATGTCAGAGCTAGACAAGAGCAGGCACCCAATATAATCTATCACATTAAGACACATGACAAATCCAGTGGAAAGAAAATGTCCCCCAGTTTAACCTAGCAGAGCCTCCTTGCAACAAGTGGCAGTATTACCAGAGCTCAGTAGNGACAGATGTCTGGCACCACCAGTCCATGTTGGGAATTAACTGGGAAGATTCACCTTAGCTATAATCAGTCAACAATCATCATTTCACCCACCTTGTAATTCTGGTTCGATTCGAAGTTAGAAAGTGGAGTGCCACATGCGGTGGAGAAGGGCATGACTTTCACGCCTCTGTACACAAGGCCTTTGTCATATAGCTGCTTGAAGACCCACCTGGCAAGTTAAGAGAGGGAGCTTTACAACTACATCACCAGAATCTACCACTTAAGCGCATACTTTTATGCCAATTCCTATAGTTTTATTCTGGTAAAGAAGTGAAAAANAAAACAAAACAAAAAACCCGACAACCCACCATTTGGGAGCTTGCTGGTAAATAGCAACATTTAGTGGCCAAATGTAGACTAGAAAAGTGTTATTATCAAGGCTGGGGTGTTATTTAGTAGTAGAGAGCTTGTCTAGCATGTGCAAGGCCTTCAGTTCAATCACCTGCATGGAGTTGGATTTGGGGTGTGGCTACCAGCTTCTGATAAGGAAAGATGTTCACAGTGATTAAGAAAGNCAAATACTAGTGCACATGGCCCAGCANTTTATCAATGATACAAATNTGTTCCTATCAGCATACTTTTTACACTAAAATTCTTGGATGTATGACAAAACAATTTTTACCAACATCACTAGCAGTTTGGGATTTTTCTTTGGGTTTCTGGTGCATTATTTAAACTATGTAACAGGCAGCTTCTATAGAAGTACAAGCTACTCTGACTAAATTTTTTTTTCTTTTGGTTTTTCAAGACAGGGTTTCTCTGTGTAGCTTTGGTGCCTGTCCTAGATCTCAATCTGTATGTAAACCAGGCTGGCCTCGAACTCACAGAGATCTGCCTGGCTCTGCCTCCCGAGTGCTGGGATTAAAGGCATGCACCACTATTGCCCAGCTGACTAAAATGTTTTGATGAATACATTAAATTCAAGGACACCAGAGATCAATATCACCTCAAATTCTCCTGTTGACTACTCACTTCTCTTGATTGGATAACACACTGCATTGGTGGGAATCCTTATTTAATTCTGCTTTTCNTTTTTTAAAGCCTTCATTGTAGTTGCAATATCCCTAAGGTAGTTTCTGTTTTATGAGACAAAGTCTCTCTCTTCCTAAGTGGCCCAGCAGGCCCTGAACGAATATTCTTCCTGCATCAGACTCCCACGGCTTGGATAAGTGTGTGCCACTACCCATAAAAGGATAATAAATGGATTACACACTCTCCCACAGGGCTNGAGATACAGCTCAGTGGTAGAGTATCTGCCCAGTGTGTAAGAGCCTTGAGCAGGGTCCTCAGCACTGCCAAAAGAAAACAAACAAAAACCCCTCTCCTACTTGCCAAAACATCATTACTATGAGGGAGGGAAAAATCAGGGGTAAATCATTTTCATGGCTTTAGAAGAAGCTATATAGAGGTATTTTTTAATATATAAAAGATAAACACATTTGCTCCAAAATCAAATGGACTTGTAAACAAACTTCATCAGGCAAGCACACCTCTCCTCTGACCAATACAAGAGAATGTTTGTCATTCCTACAATTTAAAACAAACCTACCAGACTGATTCCATGAATTGCGGGTATAGTGTTTTGTAGTCATTGTCAAAGTCAATCCATCGGCCAAGTCTGGTAACGGTAGACTTAAGAATATGAATGTTAGAGTAGTATTAGAAAATGATACTATGATTTTTACTTTTATTGTCACTACATGACTATTATGGCACCAAAATAATCCATGGTACAGGTAAACATATTTTAAACAACACCTAAGGTGACTAGTTTTCATAGCATCCATTTNTTATACATAGATATTATTATTTATCAGTATAAATATTTACTTATCNAAGTCATTATGTATTTTTTGAGGGGGGAGCAGGGGTTCACAATGTATCCCTGGCTGATTTGAAAGTTGTTATATAAACCAAACTGGCTTCAAAGTTAAAATGATCCTCCTGTCTTCCCAGTACTGAGATTACGGGTGTGTGCCACCAGACCCAGCNAACATTAACTGCTCAAAGTCTTTTGCAACCATTACTTGGCAAACATCGGAGAAATAGTTATAGCTAGAAAGGATTTACCAACAGTTGCTAAAAAATAATGACTGAAAGTAGCATAAGAAAAAGCATGCTGGAAACAGTATTCCCATAAGATACTTATTAACTGCGAAGCAAAAGCTGTACTTCACCGAGGGAAAACTAGACAGCCAGGCAGCATCTTAATGAAGCGAATGATTAATTGGATACAGCTTACTGGTANAGAATAGCACTTGTTTAAGTATGCACAATGCTCTAGATTCAACCCCTAGCAACCCTTCGTCCCTGCTCCCGAAAAGACAGACTAAATGAGTGTCATGTATGGAAGGAAACTAAGAAGACATGCTAGTAAAGGCAATAGCTGATCCGGATAGACACTGGGGTCAGAAAGATTGGCAGTACAAGTGGACAGTATTTTGTTAATGTTAATTACTGCTTTTGTGTTACTGAAGATGTCAGCAGCTGGAAAATGGTAGATGAAGGACACGGGACTGTTTCATACCANGTGGATAGTTATATGCTTTAGGTTATCTCAAAATGAATTTTTATAAAAATGGAAGAGCATGGTGGCTCACACCTTTAATCCCAGCACCCAGAGGCAGGCAGGCAGTTCTGAGTTCCAATCGAGCCAGGACTACACAGTAAGATCCTGCCTTAAGGTGGGGGTCGGGGGAGGGAAGGGGTCAGAAAAAAAATTAGATTTTAAAAGCAGATCTATATTTAAGCTGAGTTCACGTTATCAGGACTTCCCTCCATTGTATTAGGGAAGAAAGTTAAGGTGGGAGGAAACTGAGCTCTGGCTTTCATGCTAAGGAAACTAAACTGAAGGCACTCAATGTCATGACAGGAGAGCTCTAAGGAGAGCATTGTGGGAGGGGAAACACAACAGCCTGCATGGGAGGACTATGAAGAGGTGTGTGTGTGTGTGTGTGTGTGTGTGTGTGTGTGTGTGTGTGTGTGTGGTCTGAGAACACAAGGATATAGATGGAGAGATTTTTAAAGAGAAGATGACAGTGGGCAAGAGGCTAGAGAAAAACTGTAGGAATAAAAAAACTAGACACCAAAAGAAACACTAGGATTCAGTACCTAATCGGATCATGTGATTAATGTTTACAGAGTAGGAGAATCCAACCCCTCTTGTGACACAAACTCACACANACAGCCATATTTTGGGGAACGTTTCATAAAACGCACANAGAATGATCAGCCATTCCTAGTCCCATCTCAAAACCAAACTATTCATTCTTTTGAAAATACCCAACATACCTTCCACTCCGTAGAGTATCTCATCACAATGGCTCGGCACTGTTTGTTATACTCCGCAATCCCCATTTTGGCCACATCCTCTGGCCCTTTGATNCCCAGTGTCTTATCAATTTCATATTCCTGAGATATTAGGTAAGATGGTTATGTTAACAACCACACCTTATGAAACAAATACAAGTAAGCCACAACAGAAACCAAAATAGCTAAAATAAATAAATAAAAACTCTACAGAAAAACCAAATAAACAATAATATGGACAAGAACTCAAAAGGAACATCTGATAGGCTTACAGGCAATCAGAACATTGCAAGACTGGAGACTCAGACATACCACAGGTAAGCCATGACAATCCCATCCAAATCTTCTGTCAACGTGAAACCCACTCTGGTGAGCATATCTTGTAACTATGTCTTTAATTGTCCCCGCAAGTATATGTCCATAGTGAGGCAGTCCAGTTGCAAAGGGAGGCCCATCATAGAAGGTAAATCTAACAGATAATAAAGAACACAGTAACTCATTTTAAAACAGCAAAAATTCAGGACATTATCTATCAAGTAGCTATCATACTAAAATATTCAGGGGGGTAGGAGGGTGGTCAACAGGACTAGGAAATAGACATTGATTAGAAATTTACTGGAGGTCCCACCTTCAGAAAGGCCATTCTGACAGAGCTGGAGGGGGGAGGCTATTCAGTCATCTGTTCTTCATTTGTTATCTCCAAGACATAAGGCAAGTTAAGACTGACCCTGTGTTACTGCATCAGTGAAGCGGAATAATAGACACCATCATAAAATTTTTAAACAGGGAAGGTTGATCTAAGATTAGTAGTCTTTACTACTTTACTATCAATAGAGACTAAGGCAGAAATGCTGCAGGACCCACCCACGAAAGCTTATATATGTTGAGGTGCTAAGTGAGGGCAGAGATTACAGTAATTGCAAGAAAGAAAGTGGTAAAGAAACTCCATTTAGATGGCTTCTGACAACCAGGAACTCTCTCGTTCAGTGTTCACTACTGAGCTCTTTTAATGTGTAGAAGGGGGAGAGTCTGTGAGATGAAGGGTGTGCACACTAATGGAACTCTGGACAAGAAATGACTATTTGTAAGGATTCTATCTTTACCACAGAAACTCACATACTTTGGCCTGTTTTTTGACTGCTTTAAGCATTCTTGGAAACAATTATATTTGGACCAGAACTGCAAGATTTTCTCTTCTTCAGCAGGAAAACTGATGTTTTCTGGAACTTGTTGAACCATTCTGTTGCTGCAAAAGAAATCAAATATGCTACAGTCATAGCAATTCCTAATTTAGGAATAACAAGCTAACATATTACTAAAGTATATAAACACATGACTGTCCATACTGTGTGTGTTAAAGCTTTATTGGGTAACGATGTATACACTATACAGTGTGCTCTTTAAAGTATACAAGCCAGCTAGTTCTGAGGATAGTTAAAGGCATATATCCACCACAACTATCTATTTCAGAATATTTTCAATTCTCCCCCCAACCATTAGCAATCACATTCTCTTTTGTTCAGCCTCTGGCAGCTACTACCTTTATTGCTAACTCTGTAACAATTTGCCTATTTATATTTAAATATAAAACAAAATTTCCACACNAGGAGGGNGGTGGCGCATACCTTAAATCCTAGCACTTGTGAGGCAAGGGAAGGTGGATCTCTGAGTTCCAAGGCCAGCNTCGTCTACAGAGCAAGTTACAGGACAGCCAAGGAGAAACTCTGTTTTGAAAATGAAAAACCAAAGAGAAAAAAAGAAAGGAAGAACGCAGGCTGATCAAGCCACCAGGAGCAAGCCAGTAAGCAGCACTTCACCATGCATCAGCTCCTGCTTCCATGTTCCTGCCCTGTGTGAGTTCCTGTCTTGATTTTCTCTGATGATGAACAGTGATGTACAAGTTGTAAGCCAAATAAAACCTTTCCTCCTCACTTGTTTTTTGGTCATGGTGTTTTATTGAAGCAATAGAAACCCAAACTAAGACTCTTCTTCACCATTTTTTTNAATTTTTAATTAATTTAATTAGGACAGGCATAGTGGTCCACAGTTTTACTCCCATCACTTGGAAGGGAGAGGCAGGCAGTTTGAGGCTTGCCTGGTTTATATACTGAGTTGCAAGCCAGCCAGAACTACACACTGAGATCCTGTCTCAAAACAAACAAAACCCCTGCTTTATTTATTAATATGTATATGATGTGTGTGTGCATTCTCATTTAAATTCTAATCAAGCTGGTGACCAGATTTTTAAGCCAAAATTCAATTATAAGGGGACAGGATTGCTAATGATGAAAGAATAGAGAAGACAGATACCTATGTCCTCGGGAATCCCACCATCTGAGAGTAACCGACTCTAGGAGAGAAGGCCCTACACACCACAACCAGATCTGAAAGTAGCAGAATAAGACTGAGGCTACCAAGAAATTTTTGTGACACAAATAATAACAATAAGAAAGATATTTTTCTTAAACACTCATTAATTTTTCATATTTAAGTGTCTCGAGTATTGTATAGAAAAAAAAACCAACAGGTGGGCCACTTACGTACAGCAGCCTTTTTCAATCAGAGCACATCACTAAGCACTACTAAGAAATACATGGTGTTTGGGATCAGCTGTTACTACATTACAGCATTCTTTCAAAGATGGAAAGAAGNTTCTGTACTTATTGATTTACCAAGGGTCCTATTGGTCCAGTAAGAGATTGGTAAGCAATCTTTACATACCAACACATTCATTTTGTCAATTCTAATCTACTGTTGTGACTGCTCTTGTCTCTGGGAGCAGACTCATGAGGGGTCAGAATGTGCATTTTAAACAGATCCCCGGGAAAAGCTCTGGCCCAACACACTTGGAACACTTATCGTTCACACAGTGTCCTGACATTAATGGTTCAGGGATATCCACCCAACCTTTTAAGAACATGAGATCTAAGCTTTCTAGGAAGTGAGAGGATAGCTTTTCCTGAACTTTCTATGTTGTCTCTGCTGTTTTCAAAAGATTGAGAATCACAGTATTGTTNTTGAAAATACAAAGGCTGGGTGCAGCAGCACTCACTGTTTAAGGAAGAGTAATGTACCAATGACCGGGCTATGGCAGCTGCTGAGAAGAAACAGCTCCCATGCATAAATCACAGGGTTTTTCTAGCCCATTGTACTACTGGAGAGCTGTACCCACAACAGCCTCCAGCAACCACAGGGCAGTGGGGGCAGATGCGGTGGGAAGGGCAAGTGACACTGCCAGGTTATGCACAAAAATGCTACCCATCTTCTTCCTTCCAAACACAATCNAGGCCTTTCTTCTTCCTTATTCTGCAACTCCTTCGGGACATTTTAGCCTTAGCTTCCTCTTCTGAGATTTCACTTCCCTTCTGAGGCAATCTCATACAGTTCGGGGTGCTTGAACTCCCTGTGTCGCTNGGCATAACTCTAACCCTCTGCTCCTCTTGCTTCTACCCCCTGAATGTTGGTATTACAAGTGTTTTGGGTTTTTATTTGTTTTCTTGTTTATTTGTTTTGGTGACAGAGTTTCACAATGGCTGANCCTAAACTCAGAGTTCAGCCTGCGTCTGCTTCCTAAGTTTTGGAATTAAAGGTGTGTACCACCACTTCCAGCTNACAACTGTGCTTTTATGAAGGGCTGAAGCTTGAACCTAGAGCTTCATGCATACAAGGCAAACACTCCATCAACCGAACCACATCCCCATCTATCTGTTCAGCTACTTCTACACCACTTCCGCCGAGATCTCAACTTATCTTGAGACAGTATACTGAAACACATGGATACTGCTGCTCAGGTTGGCACATACCTACCATACCAAGGACGCTCAATTCTCTTACATAAAATGTAGTATTAGCATATAACATGTGTATCTGCCTATGTATTTTATCATATCTAATACATTGAAATGCCAGATAAACAGTTGCTATGCTATATTGTTTAGGAAATAATGACCAAGAAAAAAGTTTGTACATGTACAGTACATATGTCACCACCATAGACCTAACTGCATAATATGACCACAGGTTGGTTGAAACCCCAGATGCAGAACTAGTGGATAGAGAAGATCGACTCTATACTTTCTACCTATACACTGAGAAACAAAAGAATAAGTCTAGANACACTAGTTTGTATTATACGTAGTATATGATTTTTTCAACGACCCCCTCATCTTCTGACCCAACATGATGGGTTCTTACAAATCTCANAGTACTTTGGNTACAGTCCTCTGCCCATCTTCAGTCCAATCCTATGGGAGATACTNAGGCATTTCTTCTCACCTCCAAACCTCACTGAATAGTCGGTGTGTTCAGTGTGGCTGCCAGGAGTGAACTTAAACTGCATTACCAGGCTCTGGTGCCCAGGACAAGCACGCCACGCACAAGCCACCTTGGTACCCAGGGATAAATGAGCGCAAACCCGGGACAACTNAGAGAAGCCTAGAATCCCGAATGGTTCGTAGGTTAGTCGTTCCCAATACCTAAACTTGGCAGTGACCTCACCCACCTTCCTTTCTTCTCCCGGATACTCTAACACCCTGCATTCTCACACCACCCTGCTCAAAAGCCACCACTGTCCCACTAAAAGGCTGAGGGACTTCTAAGGATCTCGGTCCTCCACCTAATGAGGCAGGCCAGAATTTGTACGCAGGTCTGAGTTCGGCAGTGTTCTGCTACTTACGGGATCCCCTCCAGACCCGCCCTCTGGAAATAGCTCTGTGCACGCAGCTCACTCACGGCGGGAAGCAGCGTGCTCCTTTTTCACTGCTTTGTGTTGTGTGGAGGTTGTAACACGTGCAGGCTTCGCTCTGCGGGTCGGACTGGGTGCAGTGAGGGGCCGGAGGGGCGGAGGGTAGGACTAACCTGGGGAACCCCGAGGCGAGCCCAGGTTGCAGGCGCCGACCACGCACCGGAACCGCGCCTGGAGGTGATGCAACACTGACAGCGCGAGGCTCAGCCCGGCTCCGCGCCGCCCAATCAGTGTGTGCCATCCGGCACCCACAAACAACACGTGTGGCGATTGGTCCATGCACAACTGCAGTGCAGGTCGGGAGCGTCACTGCGGAGGAAGGAGAAGGTGTTCACCACAGGCTCAGTCAGGGCAGCGCAGTNGCTGCTTCACTGCGGGAGGACGGGTAGTTCGGTCTCCAAGTCTTGGCTTATGGACGAGAGACACTNTTTCTCTTCATTTTGGGTACNTATGTNAGATCTGGACATTTCACACTATTTAAAATTAGTTTGGACACAGNGTCTCGTGTATCTCCTGCTGGCCCCGGAACCCTTAAGAAGCCAAGGATGACCTTGAACTTCAATTCCTCCTGTCTCCAGCTCACAATGGTGGAACTACAGAAGTGCCCCACCACGCCTGTTTTTATATGGTGCTGAGGGATGAACCCAGGGCTTTATGCACTATAGCCACATACTCTACCAACTGAGATTCCCAGCCGTGACACCTAAAGTTTATGCCATTACTGAAACGTCTCACAGTTATTTTTGGGAACAGTGCAAGTTAACCTGGATACTGCTTGTCGTGTGGTAAATGGAAAGAGAAGGGAAGAAAGGGCCTGACAATAATCTGAACACTTTATATTGAACTTTATTTAGAATTATTTTTTTAATTAAAAATGTTTATTTATTATCATTATACATCTACTTAGTACCCTCCAGATCTGGTCAGGAACAAAAAAGAACCTGGAGCTTGGCAGAAATCTATAAAGGAAAATTTTGACCTTGAAAAGTTGACAGAGTTGAATAGGTGACCAAGTGCCTATTTTATCCATTAGTGACAGAAAAAAAATAGATTTGGCCTAAANGAGATAGAAAACAAGTTTAAGAACATTTTGGTAACTGTTGAGCGTTTATGCAACATTTACTCTTTTAGACCCTTCTGTGTCAAAGATTAGATGCTGTTTCCCTGTCCTCTTTGCTTTCTTACGTGAATAAGAGTATCTTTATTAACCAGAAATATTTGCAATGTTTTAATGTTTGCATTCTTTAAGTTGCCAGCTGGTTCACTCCATGTCTGTTCTCTGTTCAGAGTGCAGAAATAGAACAAAAGGCTCCTGCACAAACCTATGGGTCATATAGACTGACCAGGTGGTTTACAAAACTGGGTTGGATGTCAGNAAGTAAGGGAACACTTTGCCTAGACAAAAAGTAGTTTAAAAAATTCCATAGCTGGATGGTGGAATTTTATTAATTCCAGAACTCAGGAGGTAGAGGCAGAGGAATCTCTTGAGTTCCAGGACAGCCAGGGCTATACAGAAAAACCCTACCTCGAAAAAAAAAAAAAATTCTGGAAGATGTTAATTGAGCCCAAAATATACTACTACTTAGATCCAAGAGTAATTTTTTTTTTGGCAAATTATAGAGATGACTATTGTAGGAAGCAGATCATTTTTATCTCCTGACAGAAAAGTGGGAATGAAAAAGGCCACTTGTCACTTTGCTGTGAAATGGAGTATTTGACAGATTTAAATGTGGACACAAGCTCTTTGGTCCCTCACACTGTTTTAACCTATAGAATATAGAACCAGTGGCTGAGCTTATTTTTGGCTCAGACCTTAGGAGACTGGTAGCATGCTTCCTTCCTGTCTCTGGGAACACGTGCCGTCGGACTCTAGTTACCACACTTTAATGAAGCCCTTGAACAGAACACTGAGTGGGCCANGCATCTAAGCAGAACCTCTATCCCCAGCTAATGTGCCCCAATGACTCTATAGGTAGCAGAGAATCCTAACCAAATTTAGTATCTGTAAGCAAAACTATGGCTCTTATAGGATCATTAGCTATGAAGTGATGAGGCATGTGGTTTACATCAAGAGAAGGTAGAATACCTTAAGTATCTTGCCAAGTAGCTTTTAATCTATAGGTCTGAAATCCTGGAAAAAGAGAAATCTAGAACAGCTCTCCAAGCTACTTAGTTCTTTGTACTTTGTTCTAGTTTGCTTATTATCTAAATGATTTTTGTGTTTGTGTGTGGTGGGGGCATGTGCATGTGAGTGCAGTTACCTACAGAGGCCAAGATGACAGACATACATGGGGTCCCTTGAGCTGGAGTTTCCAGAGAATGTAAGCTATTTGACATGGGTGCTGTGAAGTGAACTTGGGCCCTCTGGGAGATTGGCAAGCACTCTTAATTGCAGTCATCTTTCCAGTCCCTGTATGCTATTTTAGTAAAACAACAACAAAAAACCCAAACCATAGGAAATGAGCATCTGTGTGACACAGATATAGGCAGTGGAGACATAATGATTAACAACCCAGNAATAAATCTCAATAGATTTTGTACTCAAACACAATGTGTATCAATAAATACTACACTAACTTGAGATGCACATCATAGCTCAATAAAGCTCTTAGGACTAACACCCTTTTGTATTTTTCTTTTTTTTTTTTTTTAAATGAGACAGGGTTTCCCTGTGCAGCTCTGGCTGTCCTGGAACTTACACTATAAACCAGCTTGACCTCAAATTCAGAGATCCACCTGCCTCTACCTCCCAAGTGCTGGAATTAAAAATGTGTATCACTGTGGTGATTATATTATGTCCCCCAAAATATTGTGTACCCTAATAAAACTTATTTGGGGTCAGAGAACAGAACAGCCACTAGATTAAACATAGAGGTTAGGCAGTGGTAGCACATGCCTTTAATCCTAGCATTCCCGAGGCAGAGATCCATCCAGATCTCTGTGAGTTCAAGGCCACACACCTTTAATTCCAGCACCTGAGATCTCATGTCTTTGCTTGAGAAAGACACATGCCTTTAATCCTAGAAAGTAGTGGCAGGAANCAGAAAGGTATATAAGGTGTGGAAACCAGAAGCTAGGGGCCTTTTTAAGCTTTCAGGCCTTGAGCAGAGCAGTTGAGCTGAGATTCATTTGGGTGAAGACTCAGAAGCCTGCAGTCTGAGGAAACAAGATCAGCTGAGGAGTTGGCAAGGTGAGGTTGGCTGTGGCTTGTTCTGTCTCTCTGATCATTGAGAATTTACCTCAATACCTGGCCTGGTGTTTTCAATTAATAAGACCGTTTAAGATTCGCTCTACATATCACCACCGCCTGGCCAGAGTTCATTTTAATAGGCCTATGTATGTTGAATCTTAGCTAGATTTAGTGAAATATGAAACCTGCCCTCTTATGTGGACATGAGATCTAACTCCTATTAAGTGGTCTTTTAGATAATTAGTATTTTCATAACCCCGGGTCTAAATGGACTTTTGGACTGACGGGCCCATCACGTTTACTAATTAGATGAGGAGGCTAAGGTCAAGAACACACTGTACTGTCTTTCTTCCTTGGGCCTCACAAAACTGAGTGCAAAGTTAACTTGTAATTTATTATGTTTTTAAAAGACAACATGAAAGTAAACAGTATTTAGAATAATCAGAAATAAAAACAAATATACTGAACCATTTATTAAAAAGTTTCAACTTGTCATCAGACTATAAGTACAGAACTCAAAGTTGACTTGTAATTCAGTTTTACAAGACAAATTGGAGGTAAAGAATATTTAGTATAATCAGATATATTTAAACACAAGTACATCAAACCATTTATTAAACAGGGCTTTGTGTAAGACTCCCACCAAGAGATGGCCACTAGTTATTTAGGATGAAGAACAAGAATGAGTACTGTTCTGAGGTGGGGTGTTGCTGTGTGCTGAGTGTGGCCTAAAACTCCAGGGTTCAAGTGATCCTCTCACTTCCCCTGTACAGTGCTGAGGCTACAGGTGTGTCACCACAACTGGCTCAGTTAATTTTGGGACACAGTCACCAAGGAAGAAATACAGAAGAATTCCACAGAAACAAATAGTAATCNGAATGATAAATCATTATCCAGTCTTTGAATATTTTCTACTCTGAAATTTCTTCTTTGTCAGTAAACAATTTTCTGGGTTAATTTCTTTTGGAGATTTGGTGATCCATTTGCACATTCAATAGCAAAACCAAAGCTGATAGTGGTTAATTTGCTTTCACCTTNCTTTTAGCTTCTTTATGTTTCTTCCGACAATCCTAGAAAATCATAAAATAAAAAGCTGTTATTAACAATAAACATAAATTTCTCACATTCAGCAAAGTAAACTTTAAGTTAAAGTTATAGAAACCCATTCTGGAAGTATTCACTGGAATGCACAGGGTCTATTCAATGTTTGTTTTATATGTTTAGGGAACTGTAACTTAGGCTTTGAAAAACTTCCTGATTTCCTGTAACCTAGGAGACTGGCTAGACATAGACCAGTCACTTGAACCAGTCTTCAGTCTCTCTCTCTCTCTTTTTTTGGTTTTTCGAGACAGGGTTTCTCTGTGTAGTTTTTTTGGAGCCTGTCCTGGAACTCGATCATGTAGATCAGGCTGGCCTCAAATTCACACAGATCCTCCTGCCTCTGCCTCCTGAGTGCTGGGACTAAAGGCATGTGCCATCACCGCCACCCAGCCAGTCTTCAGTCTCTTGACATGCACTTGTGTAATGTACACTGTATTGGTAAACTATCATGTACTGTTTGAGCTCACTGAGAAGTTGGCTCTGGGAGTGGGGATCCCCCGCCCTACTCATTTCGCACCTAAGTATGTTTTTACCAAGTGTCCTCCAAGAATCCTTGTCTGGGGATGGGTTGGCCTACCAACTCTGTGAGAGGGAGGAAAGAACAGTAAGACAGCCCAAGNATAACACTGTGCCCTTGAGAACAGCTGCAAAGTGAACCATTTCCATGAGATGTCACTACGATTATTCTAGGATATACAAATGCCTGTAGTGGGAAAGAGAGGCTGGAAGTTTAGCCATGGGAAGCTCAGGCATGGATAGAAAACCCAACTGGGAACTCCAGCTGACTACCTTAAAGGGGCTTCCTTATTCAGTTTCTGCCGGAATGTTTTGAGTACATAATTTGATAGTTTCTACCTACCTACCTATCCATCTATTTTATCTACCTACCTACTTACCTACCTACATACCTATCTATCTA
>LZPO01087209.1:98563-111312 GCA_001675575.1 Neotoma lepida | reverse complement strand
GGGGGGGGGGGTTTCGAGACAGGGTTTCTCTGTGCAGCTTTGGCGCCTTTCCTGGAACTCAGTAGTAGCCCAGGCTGGCCTCAAACTCACAGAGATCCGCCTGGCTCTGCCTCCCGAGTGCTGGGATTAAAGGCGTGCGCCACCACTGCCCGGCTACTTTGGCTTTCCATATACTTAATAAACGCACTCATTCAAAATAAAACATCTGCCCTATGGTACCTAATTTGACAGATTTCACAGAACCTGTCATAGTTGAATTAAACAACCTTTTAAGTTCTTTTTAGTAGTATAATTTCTAAGAATTTAAGTCATGTTCTCAGCTGTCATATTTTTNAATTTTCATATCTTATTCCTATTGTTCTTATAATAGGGGAAAAGTAATGCTAACATAATACTGTATCTTGTTTTGGAGGAAATCAGTATAGAGAAACAATTACTCACCAAAAGGAGACTACTTGTTCGCGCTTCCCAAGAATTTCTGCTAAAACTACTTCCCACACCACTCCAGAATAAGTTAGAACCTATGGGAAAAACAGAAGCATGAGGCAGCAAATTACTGACTATTAAAATGGACAATCTGATGACATCATCAATTCTAGTACATCATCAGCCTCAGAGAGTTCATGTGGACGTTTAGAGCAGTGAAAACTTAGGGCTTTTGTATGTTACTACCTAAGCAAGTCCTCGTAAAAAAAATAAGCTCTTATTGATAATAATGAACAAGCAAAGAACATGGTAACGGAAGTACGATTGGTCCCTAAGAGCTTTATAATGGCTGGTCAGAATTTCCAGATGTAGCTACTGTGTCCAGTACACAATGAGTAAGAGTTGTGCTACTACCTGTTCACACCACTGAATGAAAGGATGGACCTACCATGAAGTCTGTCATCATTCTCAGAGAAAAAGAAAAATCTAGTGGTCTCTTTCTCAGGAAATGCTTCTCTGAAAACGAGAGAAAAAGGCAGAAATTACTTTCAATATATAAGAAGAAATTATTACAGCTGGTATGATAGTATATGCCTATAATCCCAGCATTTGGAAAGTAGAGACAGAAGGATGAGGAATTCCAGGCAGCCTTGGCTATATAATGAGTTCAAAGGCCGTTTAGGTGATATAAGCCCCGCCTAAAACAAAAATAAGAAACCCAAGTAGCAAAACAAAAGAAAATAAATAAATAAAAGGAGAAATAATTACAGTGAAATTATAAAATATCCCTTTAAAAAAGTTGCTTTGCAGATGGGTGGTGGTGGCACACACCTTTAATTCCAGCAACTGGGAGGCAGAGGCAGGCAGATCTCTGTGAGTTCGAGGCCAGCCTGGGCTACAAACTGAGTTCCAGGACACCTAGGACTACACAGAGAAAGCCTTCGTTGAAAAACCATTAAAAAAAAAGTTGCTCTGCCCTTGCTCATGTTACTCTGTATTAAAGTGACCCCCGCCCCCATCTCCACTTAACAGTCTTCCATCTAAAGTTTTGATAATGAGGAATTAAGTATTAATTTTGTCTTTTGCATTCTGGATGTCAATACTCCTTCTCATTGTTACCTAGTCTGCCAGTGTTTCCCAATTGGTACCCAAGTCAGCTGCAGTATCTGATTTCCAAGCCAGGAATGTTACCATCAACCTCACTGCCCTGCACAAGCCGTATCTGCCACAAGTTACCATCTAAAAATCACTCTGTACAGAACCCAATAAAATTTGTTCTAGATGCTTGCATAATGCTGCTGAAGCATGTCTGGCTGACTTTATGAACCATCTACACAAACTGCTTACCCAGGGCTACATATAAACTGCTTACCCAGGGCTGGGCCTTCTGTGATCTGCTTCTTTAGTAACATCTTCTTCTTCTGAACTACTATCTTGGAAGCGGGGATCTTCCTGACCGACTATCTTCCCACGTTTCACTGGTTCGATTCTATAGGTGTCTATATTGTTATGACAATGAAGGCAATGCAATTATGACTGAGCAACCATGTAGTTCTAACCACAGTAAACTGATTTCCTGTTCTATGCAAACATGACTAAATGTCTAGTATGTTAAAATAGATATTATCATTGTTTTTTCCNCCAGTTTGGGGGGGGCTCAAAAGGGCTCAAATCCAGGGCCTTGTTCATGCTAGGCAAATATGCTACAGTTCTAGTCCCTAAAATAAGTAGCATTATCTATTTCAATTTTAAAATACTAAAAGTNACTGTTTAGTGATCACAAAAGGAATATAACATTATAAAAAGAGCTAAAANCTAAAGGTGTATAGACGAGCAATGTAACAAGCACAGCCTAGGTGCTGTGAGAAGCCGGGCACNGGGGAGCACACCTTTAAGGCACAGGCAGGTGGATCTCTGTGCATTTTAGGCCAGCATGGTCTACAAAATGAGTTCCAGAACAACCAGGACTATGTTCTTATACACATCTAGATGTGTCTAACACAAAGGACACACGCTTATGTTTGTGTTTTCAACTCTCAAATTCTTTCTTGAACTGTTGTGAGATTTGCACAATTTCTCACAAGTTTCCAAGTTTCCAACTACTTTAAAAAATCGATTGTTTGAGCCGGGCTGTGGTGGCGCACGCCTTTGATCCCAGCACTAGGGCTGTCTCTTATACACATCTAGATGTGTATAAGATCCCAGCACTAGGGAGACAGAGGCAGGCAGATCTCTGGGAGTTCAAGGCCAGCCTGGTCTACAGAGTGAGTTCCAAGATAGGCTCCAAAGCTACACAGAGAAACCCTGTCTTGAAAAAACAAAAAAATAGGGCCAATTTATTTCTCACACTTGGCTCTCAAAGTTACAGTATTATTCATAGTTCATATTCTATTCAGCTGTCACTCTAACCACACATAAAACAAAGTAGAACACAGGGTACATTGTGTCTCATTTGCTTTAGGAAAAGCTACTGTGTCTCTGTAGCTATTTTAGGGGTAGCACAGTGCTGACATTTGACAAGTATCTGTTAAACACACCATGCTTTTAAAAAGTTTTAATTATGTATATGTGCCAGTGAGTAAGTGTCCCCAGACGCCAGAGGAACTGGATTTCTCTNGAGCTGGAGTTACAGGAGGTTGTAAGCCACCCAATGTGGGTACTGGAACCAAACTTGGGTCTTCTGCAAGAACAGAACAGGCTCTTAACTGCTGAACCCCCTCTCAGCCCCATGTACTTCTATTTTAAATACTGTTCTTTGAAGCACAATCACTGAAGTTAGTTGTGCATGTCTGGTTCTGGGATAGATTCATCCTGCCTTTCCATCCTAGAAACTCCCACAAAGCTGTACATACTTGAATACTGGGTAAGGAACAGTCTTCAGAAAAAGTGTCTTAGTCAGGTGTGGCACACATTTATCACTCAAAAGACTGAGGCAAAATACCCTAAGCTATAGCTGCCTTTAATTCCAGCTCCAAGGGATCCTATCCCCTCTTCTAGCCCTCTGGCCTCCAAGGACACTCAAACACACACACACACACACACACACACACACACACACACACACACACACACACACACACACACAATATTTTAAAATTTAAAAAAAAAGAGGAAAAAGTGGAGATTTTCCATTTCCTTGTTTATTTTAAAATCCATGGAACTTTTTGGTCTTTAAGGGTAAATCTCCTGAAACAGGATGCAAAATTGTAGAAACTTGCTTTTACATTTTTTCTCTATATTCTGTCCAATCTGAAAGGATAAACTTTGAAATAACTGGCATATTGATGACATGGCATATTTGTATAAAACCAAAGAGGTTATTTCTTCTTTTCTGTAAGCCATGACATCTCCAGATGCATTAAGAAACAGAGCTATTTAAATGATGTAGTTTATTTGTTCATGACTGTTTTCATGTAACAGAAAAAGGAGTATGGGACATTAATGTCTAACCTCCACTCATATAGCAGCTAGCTTGAAGCCTGCTCCCTTCAATGCAAAAATAGCTTTTTTCACACCTGTAGGAACATCACATTTACATAATCAGACTACACTGAATCTCATACTGTTTATGCAGTCTGAAAAAAGTATCCTTTACTGAGACAACACGAAACTGATTATACTTACTGTAAATTTAACCAATTAAGTTCAATTTGCCTGAAATAAAAAAGAGGGACAGAAAAAACATACCTTCCTTTATATCTTTAGTGTCTGAATCAAAAAAAGAGAATGTGAACCCGCTGGTCTGCTCNGTCCCATTTGTCAGGGTTGCAGGATTACTGATTTCCCCAGTTTCCTCTCTCCCACACTCCTCATTCCAGGGCGTGTCTTCTTCCTTTGCATCTGTGTTCTTCACACTTTGGAATATTTCTTTCAAATCTGCAGTGATGTTATAATACACGTCTTGGGACACCTCAGGCAGTTTCTCAGCNTCTTCCCTCTTCTTCTTCCGCTTTGCTTTCCTGAAATGACATATACTGACATGCATATAACAAAGACAAGCTCTGGAAATTTTCCAAATATCAAGAAAGGTAAACTCTTTAAATAATCCTAACTTTANCCTTGAATCTTTAACAGAAAGACTTTTTAAAACATAAATTATCTCTAATAGATGCAAATCCTAAACATGAGTATTTTCTTCTCATTCTTTACACTACATTGCAGGAATTGAACTATCATTAACTTTCATGAGTGTTTTCTCATCTGCAAAATGAACATGTTAAGCCAGATGACTTATAAAATTATTTTAAGTTTTATAATTCTGCAAATTAGAAAAGGATTCAAATAAAATTCTTTTAGAAGTCAATTACAAATGTGCTACATCTATTATTATCCCTTGTGTTATGCCCACATCATGAGCCCCCCCAGAGAACACCAGGAGTCTGGGTTCATATGCAAAAGCAAAGAGCCTTTATTGCAAGCTCAAGCTTGGGCTCTCTGTCTGTTCTGACACAGCAGTTGGATCAGCAAGAGCATTGAGCTCAGTTATGGCACTGTTTTTAAGGAGTAAAGGGTGAGGGGTAGGGAAATTCTGGATTCAGATGGGGGTTGAACTCCTGATTGGGCAGGAGTGAGGTAACAGAAGTCTTGTCAAAGAGGGATTGGTACTGGTGTTGCTGCAAGGAAATTGGCAACCTATATACAAGTGATGTAAGCTATCNTTTATGTCTTGGAGCATCTAGTACTTGTTTGTCTCAATTCTGATTGGTCTCCCGCAAGGTACAGTTTGTGGTTTTTCCTAGTTATTTAATGGTGAGGTCTAGTCCCAGTATTGTTAGTCTGCAGCCTGTCATGGTTACACTAATGTTAAGTTAGGCCTCTTTACTTGCAGATTCTTTTTAGATTGTCATTAATCTTTCTTGTATTTAGAGATGAATACTTTGTTTGATCTTAGACACACATGTTTACAATATTTGGTTTTTAGCTAATAGATTAAAATGTTTACCAATTAAGAATCTATTTTATATTGTATGTATAAGACAAAGCAGTCTGGATGGTGGTGGTGTACACCTTTAGTCTCAGTACACAGTACGCAGAGGTAGGAGGATCTCTGTGAGTTTGAGGCCAGCCTGGTCTACAAAGTAAGTTCCAGGACAGCACAGCTGTTTCACAGAGAAACCCTGTCTTGAAAAAAACAAAACAAAACAAAAAAAAGAAAGAAAAATCAAAAGTTCTTAATTACTATTTAAAATGCAAGTGAACAGGATTGCTCTATTTTTTTTTCATTTTACTGAAAAATAGTTTTTTGTAAATATATTTGATCACATTATTCCTTCCCCAATTCCTCCCAGATCCTCCGTACCTCCCTACCCACCCAACTTTATATTCTTTTTCTCTCGTTAAAACAAACAAAACAAAAACAAACAAAAAATAAGAAATACACATAACAACAACCCCCCCCAAAAAAACCCCACAAAAATGGAAATCAAAAAACCAAAATCTAAAAAAATACTATTGAGTTTGTTTTATGTTGGCCAACTACTCCTGGACATTGGGCCTACCTTGAAGTGTGGTTAAAATACCAAGTGAGACTCCATTGGAGAAAATTGATTTTTCTTTTGTAAGCATATAGCTACTGAGTTAGGGGTGGGAGTTCATGTGACTTGTCCCTTTCAGTGCTGGGACCTATGCATGCAGGTCTTGTGAGTGTTGCCACAGNCTCCTGTGAGTTCNTNTGTATAGCAGTCCTGTTGTATCTAGAAGATACTGCTACCTTGGAGTCATCTAGTACCTCTGGCTCTTAACAGCCTTCTGACTCCTCTTCCACACAGATGCCTGAGCCTCAAGAGGGCTATTTAACTATTTTAATGGTGCAGACNATCTCAGGCAAACTGCTCATACTTTATAAGTCAGCCAGACAAGATTTCATTCAGGCAAACTTCCTATGAAAACTGAACTCTACAAATAATAGTGTCATATAGACAGCTCTAAGCCACTGTCACTGAACTATCATATGGTAACTTAAATTGGTCCTTGATAAAGAGTTGGAAGTGAATTTCCCCTGGAAATTCTTGGAGCACAGACTCAACCTAGTTATCTCTTATAGTAAAGAGAACAGAGGAAATGTGGTAACGTGATTTTGGAGACTGGTGTCATGGCAAAGGCCTGAAGGGTCTTGAAGAAGCTGTTAGTTGAAACTACATGGCCTCTGAGAGGTTGTAAGGGTTGGTAATGTCAGGGAAATTGTACTGGGATTTAGAGGAGGAATTCTAGAAACACTGATATGTGTGGTAATGTAGAAAATAGAAATTAGAAAATACAACTTAATGGCATGGAAATCTAGCTAAAGAGACATCCAGNTAACCACTGAAGGTATTTTCTGGTTTCTTTTTGTTACTTACAGAAAAGTGCTAAGAGGAAAGAGTAAAAAATAAAAGGTAGAGGGAGGTTTTGTTTGTTTTTTAAGGAACCAGTCATGGGTTTGAAGATTCTTAATCTTCAGAGGCAAATGACATGAAATTTAAGAAATGGTTCTTAAGCAAACATCAAATCTGTGAAAACATTATCTAAAGCATGAGTTGACAAACTTCTGTAGTCTAACAGTCAAATCTAGACCATTGCTTACTTATCCCTTAATTGCATAGTAAGAACCTTTTTTTTCNTTTTGAGATTTATTGATTTTTATGTATATAAGTGTTTTTCCTGCATTGTATGTATGTGTACCACATGTGTGCCTGGTGCCCTCAAGAATGGTTTTTATAGTTTGGAATACTTGATGAAAAAATATTTCACATTATGCAAAAATTATATATAGGAGCTGGCTCATCAGTTAAGGGCATTGGGTCCAATTCCCAATACCCACGTGACAGTAACTGTCTGTAACTCCAGTCTGTATGTAACTTCAGTTCCAGGGATCCAACACCCTCTTCTGGCTTCACAAGCACCAGGCATGCACATGGTGCATAGATAAACACGCAGGCAGGACAACCATACACACAAAAATATTACATATGACACAAATTTCAATGTCCACATGCTTTTTACTATCAAATTAAAGAGAAAGTTTTTTTGTTTTGTTTTGTTTTTAATTGTGGTTTTCAAGATAAGGTTTTTCCTGTGTAGACCTGGTTGTCCTGGAACTCATGTTGTAGACCAGGCTGGTCTCTAACCCATAGAAATCCATCTGCTTCTGTTTCCCAAGTGCTGGGATTAAAGTGTGCACCAGNAGGCATGGCAAGAAAGTATTTATAAAAGAACCTATCTGACCTCAGAGCCTAATTTAGTCACAATTACCCCCTTAACAGAAATCTATAGACTTCAGTTTACAAATAAAATGAAATCCTTTGATACCCTAACCCTTGACAGATCTAAGGGACTTTAATTGTTCAAGCAGAGGGCTTTTATGCATCTTATTAAAGTTATTAACTCAGCAGCTTCATCAGAATTTGAAGGGAAAACAGACCCAGATTTACCTTTCTTTTTCTTTATCTTCTTGTTTTCTTTCATAAATGGCATGGTCATGCTTTGTTGGGTCATAGTGTACGATGTCCCTATGTAAAAAGAATAAAGGTTGGAAGAGATAAATTGAAATATTAATGGCAATTCACAATTTGTCACTACAAAGACTCTAATTTAGGAGCTGTGAGGGTTAGTTTTAATTGTTAGCTTGGTACAGTGTAGACTCACTCACTCACCGTCAAAGACAATCTCAATGAGGACTGTCTAAACTTGGTTGAGAGGTGGGCATGTTAGTGGAGGATTATTTTGATCACATTAATGGGGTGGGAAGACTCACTCATGTGGACAACACCACTCCCCAGACAGGGNATACTAAACTATATGAGTGGAGAAAGTCAGCTGACTTCAAGCATGCATTCATCGCTCTCTACTTGATTATGGGTGTGAGTCAACCAGCTCCTTCAAACTTCTGCTGCTCAGACTTTTCCACTATGATGGACTGCAATCTCAAATTGAGTTGAAATAATCCCTTTTCCCTTAAACAGTTTTTGTCAGGGTATTTTGGAGGCAAAATGAAGCTAAATGATGTTTATCAAAGAGGAATTATGTTATAAACATTTTAAACAATCTATTTGAGTTTTCCTGGATCCTTTTCAACTTACTTAAAAATTACACCCAGGAGTGGTGGCACTCGCCTTTAATCCCAGCACTCAGGAGGCAGAGGCAGGCGGATCTCTGTGAATTCCAGGCCAGCCAGGAATATATAAAGACCCTGCCTCAAAAACAACAACAACAAAAAAAAACCTAAACACCAAAAAATCTTTTATGCCTCACAGGGTAAAGGCATTTACTACTACGATTCTGACTCAAAATTTGAGCCTAAAGATCCACATGGTGGAAGGGAAAAGAGACACAAAGCTACCCTCTGACCTACACACACAGACACAGACACACACAGACACATACATACACACACATACACACACACACATACAGACACAGACACACACAGACACATACATACACACACATACATACACACACACACACACACAGAAACACACACACAGACACTGATACACACAGACTCACATACACACTCGCACACATACACACATACAAAGTGTATGTTTAAAAAAATTATCTTAAAGCTGGATGTTGTGGGTACAGACTTGTAATCCTAGCATTCATGCAGTGAAGGCAAGATTACTGTCACATACTTGAGACGAGCCTGGGTGGCACAGGGAGATCTTGTTTCAATAACAAAATATAAGAAAAAAAGTTTTTAACATATAGACACATATATAAATGATACACAATCTAGAACTTGCACAAAATATTTCAATAGGTAAGACAAATTTAAATGAGGCATAGAAGGGAAAACTAGTCACATGCTGACAACCAATTAGAGCTGGATCCACAGTATATAGGAGTTCCATTACACTAACCTCTTTAAAGTATATATTTGAAAATTTCCATAATAGTTATATTTATACAGCTTAAAAATTTCATAGTTAATACATAAGGTCATTTTCTTTTTTTTTTTTAAATTATTTATTTATTATGTATATACAGAGTTCTGCCTGCATGTATGCCTACAGGCCAGAAGAGAGCACCAGATCTCATTATAGATGGTTGTGAGCCACCATGTGGTTGCTGGGAATTGAACTCAGGACCTCTGGAAGAGCAGCCAGTGCTCTTAACCTCTGGGCCTTCTCTAGAACCCATAAAGTCACTTTCAATTAGTTAACCAGTAGAAGCAATGCTGCTATGACATCATGCATGTTACACAGAAACTATTTAAAATTAGTTTCTTGCTGGGCGGTGGTGGCACACACCTTTAATCCCAGCACTCGGGAGGCAGAGGCAGGCGGATCTTTGTGAGTTCGAGGCCAGCCTGGGCTACCGAGTGAGTTCCAGGAAAGGTGCCAAAGCTACACAGAGAAACCCTGTCTCAAAAAAACAAAACAAAACAAAACAAAAAATTAGTTTCTTTTTGAGACAGGGTTTCTCTAGTTAGCCTTGGCTGTCCTAGAACTTGCTCTGTAGACTGGGCTGGCCTCAAACTCAGAGAACTGCCTGCCTGAATTAAAGACCACTCCTGGCCTTAAAATTANTTTCTTCAAGTGAATCACTGAGTCAAAGGAAAGGAATTTTTTGAAAGTCTGACATATGTTGACAACTGCTCTCCCCAGTTATGTATAAAGGACTCAGTTGGGCTGGGGTTACAACTCAGCAGAAAAGCAATTGACTGGCAAATGCAAGACCCTAAGTTAGACCATTAANACCACAACAAAAAAACAAAACAAAAATTGAGCTTAAAATTAAGTTCACTAGGTATTTATGACAAAGGAAAATATCATGAATGGAACAGAATGTAAGACATACTTAAATTTCTTAGCAGCTACTGATCCTTTGCTTGTAGGGTTGCTCAAATTGATGTTCAAAACACTTTGCACAACATTCAGTGTTTTCTTTTTTTCTGCAGCAAGCTCATCTTCATTACTTTGATTTTCATTTAACTCTGAGGAAAGATAATAAGCAGTAATCTCTTGACATCCATTGCTACAGAAATCCCAATNATCACATATGCAAATACATGCAAAGTACACCAAGTCACACCGTTAGCCTCAGATTTGTTAATCTCTCTCCAAGACTTCTTGACACAAACACTTAGAAATCACATGACTAGCAAAGAAAATATCCCATTTCTATTTACAACTGAGAAAATAAAAATCTAGATTTAATGTCCTTGGTGGCAGGACTAAAATTTTAAAGACTAAAAAGCATAACACAAAACACAAACAAAAAACTGGAGGAAGCCAGGTGGTGGTGGCGCATACCTTTAATCTCAGCACTCGGGAGGCAGAGGCAGGCTGATCTTTGTGAGTTCAAGGCCAGGGTGGTCTACAGAGAGAGTTCCGGGACAAGCTCCAAAGCTACACAGAGAAACCCTGTTTCAAAAAAACNAAAACAAAATCAAAATGGAGAAAATGAATAAATCCCTTAAAGAAGGCCAAGAAAAAACAAACAGTTGAAGAAAATGAATAAAACTGTTTAAGACCTGAAAATAGAAAACGAAGCAATGAAGGTAACACAAATTGAGGGAATTCTGAAAATAAAAAATCTAGGTAAGGGAACAGGAACTACAGAGGCAAGCTTCACCAACAGAATATAAGAGATAGAAGAGAGAATCTCAGACGTAGAAGATACAATAGAAGAAACAGATACATTGGTCCAAGAAAATGTTGAATCTAAAAAATGCATGACACAAACATCCAGGAAATCTGGAACATTATGAAAAGACCAAACTTCAGAATAACAGGAATAGAAGAAGGAAAAGAATCCCAGCTCAAAGGCCCAGGAAATATTTTCAACAAAATCACAGAAGAAAAATTTCCTAACCTAAAGAAAGACATGTCTATAAATGTACAAGAAGCATATAGAACACCAAATATATTGGACCGTGTCACATAATAATGAAAACACTAAGCATAAAGAACAAAGAAAGAATATTAAAAGCTGCAAGGGAAAAAGAACAAGTAACATAAAGGCAGACCTATCACAATTACACCCAACTTCTCAATGGAGACTCTAAAAGCCAGAAGGGCCTGGCAAGATGTCCTATAGACTCTAAGAGACCACAGATGGCAGTCCAAACCACTATGCCCAGCAAAACTTTCAACACCATATATGGAAAAAACAAGATATTTCATAATGATGACAGATTTAAACAATATCTATCTACAATCCAGCCCTATAGACAGTAATGGAAGGAAAAAAATCCATGAAAACACAGGAAATAATCTCATACCAGCAAAACCAAAAGAAAGGAAGCACACATGTACACAGGCACATGCACACACACACAGACACCACCAACATCAACAACAACAAAATAACAGGAATTAACAATCATTGGTCATTAATATCTCTCAATATCAATGGACTCAATTCCCCAATAAAAAGACACAGACTAACAGAATCCATCCTGGCTGCTGAATACAAGAAACATACCTCGACATCAAAGATAGACATTACCTCAGAGTAAAGGGATGGGAAAAGATTTCCCAAGCAAATGTACCCAAGAAGCAACCTTGGGTTAGATAGTAGCCATTCTACTATCTAACAAAATAGAATAGGAACCAAAAATTAATCAAAAGAGATGGGGAAGGACCCTTCATACTAATCAAAGGAAAAAATCCATCAAGATAAAGCTTCAATTGTGAATATCTATGCCCCAAATGAAAGGGCACGCACATTTGTAAAAGAAACATTACTAAAGCTTAAATCACACATTGACCCTACACATTGATAGTGGGAGACTTCAATATCCCACTCTGACCAATGAACAGGTCATATAGCCAAAAACTAAGCAGAGAAATACTGGAGCTAACAGATGTTATAAACCAAATGGATCTAACAGATATTTACAGAAAATTTCACCAACAGATATTTACAGAAAATTTCACCCAAACACAGACAAATATACTTTCTTCTCAGCACCTCATGGAACAATCTCCAAAATTGACCACATACTCGGTCACAAAGCAAGTCTCAATAGATACAAGAAAACTGAAATAATCCCCTGCATCCTATCAGACCACCATGGATTAAAGCTGGATTTCAACAACAACAGAAGCAATAGACTCTCCACTGAATGAAAATTGGATNAAGACAGAAATAAAGAAAGAAACTAAATACTTTCTAGATTTTAATGGAAATGAACACACAACATACCCAAATTTATGGGACACAATGAAAGCAGTGCTAAGAGGAAAGTTCATAGCACTAAGTGCCTACATAAAAAGTTGGAGAGCCGGGCGGTGGTGGCGCACGCCTTTAATCCCAGCACTGGGGAGGCAGAGCCAGGCGGATCTCTGTGAGTTCGAGGCCAGCCTGGGCTACCGAGTGAGTTCCAGGAAAGG
>LZPO01087209.1:76489-92632 GCA_001675575.1 Neotoma lepida | reverse complement strand
AAAATATATACAACTAATATTCAAACTAATATTCAATGCCTTGATTAAAATTCTTCAGTTTTTCACAGCTTTAGGGATAGTTCCACCCTCTGCAGTCTCTGAATAACCCACCCCTCCTAATCAGTGCTGCTTCATTTCTATAAATACCAGTGTCATGTAAAATATTAACTTTTAGATAAATAGCTCNCTTCTGCAGGAAGATCTTTCTTCTCCCTCGCTGCCTTGTCACATCAGTAAAATTCCTTCTACTCCCTTCACATTACTCAGTATGGGTTGAGGAAACCTAGCTGGCTTGGTGTTCCAAGAGACTATGTCCGCCTGCTTGCCACACCATCCCAATAGCTGCATGTGTAGCTGCATGGGTATTTAACCTTTATTCTGTGAATCTAGCACTTAAAAGTGGACTTCATCGCTGGAGGAATCAACAAAGGCTCATTACAATAAATGCCATCAAGATATAACTCTTGCTGTAATCACTATACAAACTAGAGTTTCTTAATGAAATGATGAATTTTAGATAACTTTAAAATATTTTCAATTTAATTTTGCATCCTTTTAGTCTATTTAGTATAGACTAATAGCACAGGTGATATAAACTTTTACCTCACGGAGAAAAATTAGTGAGTAGTGAATGTGAAAAAGACAATGAGCTCTTGAGGACNCACCTCCCTCCATGGGAAGGAAAATCTAGACTTTGAGAACATTCTTGGTTTTTTGTTTTGTTTTGTTTTGTTTTTGTGGTTTTTCGAGACAGGGTTTCTCTGTGTAGCTTTGGTGCCTTTCCTGGAACTCACTCGGTAGCCTAGGCTGGCCTGGAACTCACAGAGATCCGCCTGGCTCTGCCTCCCGAGTGCTGGGATTAAAGGCGTGCGCCACCACTGCCCGGCGAGAACATTCTTGTTAAATCCATAGACTGAAAATGTACTCACCAAATTTGCCAATGCATTGTGCACCAGTTTCTTCTGCACTTCTCTGGCTTTCTGCCGCACTGCCAAGGCTGCCAGTCGCTTCTGATTGTCTTCAGCATGCTTAGCACTCATACATGACGCGTTACTAACAGAAAGGGAGAAACTAGCTGTGCTTTTCTGAGGATCTTCCCTGAGAGACAGCTTTGGTGATTTCTCAAGAGATGTGACGTTGCTTGAGTCAGTGCCCTCTTTCTCTGAAGCGTTTCTACTTTCAGGCTGATGGCAAGTGTCTCTGTCAGAGTCTATTGTGTGACTCTTCACACTAAGACTTAGGGACTTATTACCTTTTAATGGCAATGCACACGAGAGAGGATTTTGACTTTCCTTGTCAAAACTAGTAGAGGACACTACTTTATGGCTCTGGCTCTCAAAAATATACTGTCTCTTTGGAGGCTGAATGTGGCTTGGGCTGTTCCCCTTCTTTGCAGGTTGGCATGAAGTCAGTTGGCTTGATGAGCCATTAGTACACTTGGATCCATTTTCTATAAAAATTCTATTAGGATCTTCATGTTTCAAGGAACTCTGATGTTCACTGATATTATTAAAGGCAGCAGTCTCTTTCGAAGTTTTGTCCACTGACTCCTTTGCATAAAGGCCGCCTATTCCCTTGAAGGCCTGGAATTTTGGCTTTAAGGTGTTTTCCTCTGATTTTTGTTTGCTGTAAGTGTTCTCTTCCTCTAAAAGGGAGGCCACAATCTCCTCAGGACAAATACACTGCCGGCCATTGTACAGGTCATAGGAAGTTTTAGGACTCTTGGAGGTAGTNTCAAGTTTGCAGTGATTGGCATTTTGTGGGCCATCACTCTCATTATCTTTTCCTGGAACCTTCTGATGACTGCCAGCCAACTGTTCCAAATCAGCCAAAGTGANAGTCACTCGGGGACAGTTTTTCATCAAGGCTTTATATTCTTCATCTTCCTCAGACTCTTCACTATCACTGGTGTCAGGGTCAGGTGGAAATCTAGGATTGAGAAACTTTACTCCATGACCCGGGGCTGATTCTTTGTTACTTTTAGTTTTTTGTACTTTAACACAATCACTAGAAGGCTCTATCTTTTTAATAGAACTTTTCTCNCTTATTATAGGCTTTTCTGGTTGTGGAGATGCAGTACTGTTTTTTACCTTAACAACGCTTTTTTTCATTGCGATAATTTCATCTGTATCACTTGAGTCATACTCACAGTCATTTCCTAAATTGGTTGAAGAANGAGGTTTGTGAATATCTGATTTGAAATCATCCCTCACAACTTCAAAAGGATCATCTTCAGATTCATTTCCCAAGGAATGCCTGGTTTTCTGTAAGTTTTCCTCTTCTGCAATCATCATTTTTAATTCATCTTCAGAGTCAATGTCATCATCAGACATGCTGCTTTTATTCCAGATAATTTCAAAGTCAGAAGTATGAAAAACCACATGGTTAGGTTTCTGAGTCCCAGAACTAGACACATGGAGTGATTTAGAAGGTGTAATGGTACGAAGGGCTTTCATGTGTGCAGTCATTGGCTGTGTTGATTTGTTACTTTCCACAACCTCATTAGTCCTTAGACTAATATCAGAACCCTGGGACTCCGTGGGACCCCTGCTCTTCTGCACTTTCTTAATCTTCTGGGGAGGGAAAGGAAAGTCAGAAAACTCTCCTCGACGTTTCTTACTCATAGGGTCATCGCCTCCTTCTAACTCCCAAGTGAGGTCAGTTATGGGAATGGTTTCTGCCAAATTCCCCGATAGCTTTTTTAGGTTGTGGCAATATTTTGATGGATCATATTTCATAATGTTACTCAGAGTCAAGGAAAAAGCGACAGCTCCAGGTATTGGGGGAACCTANNAATCTGGTAAAACAGGGAAAATGTTTAATCTTGAACAAGTCCTTTATTCTATCTACCTTTAATTTCCCATCAAACTAAATGAGGACTCCACACAGTANGCTTCTAGGGTCTATGAAACTGAACTATAACATATCCAAAGCTAAAACCAACACCACTATCAGTTGAGAGAAATTACTTGGATGATAAACATTACAGCAAACTCTCTGATGTATACACACACCCTTAGTACAGAAGCCCAGGATGCCTGCTTTTTAAGGTCTCAGATAACTGACTTCATGGAACAGACATCAGAATTTGCTCACCTTGGATGCCATACTACTTCTCCATACACTATTTTGTTGCTTATTGCCTATTTTTATCTAGTATCTTTTTTGAACTACTTTACACTATCAGCTTTCTTATAAAACTATCTCAAGTCCTCCTAAGTCTTCTTTAACAATGGCCCCTTACTCTTTACTCCTGCAGTGCTCCATTAGCAATGGCTTGTGAATTCATATGTAATAAGGTCTTTTTTTTTTTTAAAGACAGAATCTTACTGCGTAGCCCTGGTTGGCCTGGAACTTGTCATGTAGACCAGGCTAGACTTGAATTCACAGATGTCTGCCTCAGCTTCCCGAGTGCTGGGATTAAAGGCGTGTGCCACCATGCTCAGCTTGTAATAAGATTTATACATTAACAGATGAAACTGCTTCCTTGGCAACCATCATTTATATCACTTAATTGCATAAAACTGCATGTCACTCATTATTCTTAATGTGGTTTATGTATGTAGAAGAATTAGAGCTTACCTTGAGAGAAAGAGGTAACATGTTGAAACAATTAAAAATTTATTGATAGAGGCAGTGAAATCCTAAAGATGTTTTGCCATCACTCTTGGAAATAATAATTACTTTGACATGCCAACCAAAGGATATTTTATGTTTATGTTGATTCTTAAGGTGAAGAACAGGTAAGACTCTTCCAAATTTACTCACAACCCAATTCTAAAAGAAAAAAAAAGACTTATAATTGTCATAAATATAAATGAAATAATAATATATAAATGTAATTTTTTAAGTTGAACTCACAATGGGCTACTGTAGAGTTTAGTTTTTGACAATAAAATAAAATGTCTGGAAGAAGAAAAGTATGAGGAAACAAAAATGAAAGAAAATTCCAACAATCTCACAGGCAGTATTTTACTTACTTACTTACACACACACACACACACACACACACACACACACACACACACAAAACTATTAAAAATGTGGCCATGGTCCAGGATGCAGTGGGATACACCTGTAATCACAGCACTCAGGGACATGGCCACTGAAAGGCTACTAGTCCTAAACCTATGCACATACAGATAAGTACTAAGTAGATTTAGTGGGTTAAAAAAAAAGACAACAAATTATGTTGGGAGGCAAAGTACTAGTGGTGGGGTTAAGAGAGAAATTGGAGGGGAAGGAATAAGAAATGGATTTGATCAAAATACATTATATACATGTATGAAATCCTAAAACAAGAGTAACAATAAAACCCAAATAGTTTTGAAAAAAGTGGGAAAAAAAAGTAATCTTGGGATCTGCCAATCATATCACCACCTATGTCCTTAGGAAGAGTCTCCACCTGTTACATATAAAGTGTGGGGAAGCTGTGTTGACTGGACTTATAAAAGCATGCTGGAAATTAGAAACAAAGAGCAAAACTCCCAACCTATATGCTAACTGCTCCAAAGTGGAGAAAAAGCATCAGTTTTGGATGTCACACCTATGAACATGAGGTCTCAGGAGACATGGTAGGCACAGTCTACTGAAGGAAACTCACTTTATGTCCTGGTACCTCTGTTCCAGGCACAGCTTTCATCTGGAAATCTACTCCTCCCATCTTTTCCAATAAGGTGGTGTTGCCAGTGGTTGATTTTTCTTTCTTTGCTTTTGCTTCNTCTCTTTCTTGGGCTAATCTGAATTGAAAGGCAAATAAAAACAAATCAGCCATGAAAAAATGTTTAGGGGTGCCATTCAGGTAACCCTAAGTGAGCACCAAAGTATCATTACAGTATTAAAAAACAAAATAAAACACTTCTTTAATAGCATAATTATTTATACTATTTTCTAAACACACAAAACATTGTCACTGTAGAATGACTAGAACCCCACATTTTGTTAACACTTGTCTACATCAGCTTCATTCTATTCACAAATACAATGTACCCTCCCACTTCTGTGCTCTGCTACATGAGCTGCCTCAGCTCTCCTTCATGGCAGATAAGAGCCCACCAACCAGAAGCTCCACTGATATAAAAAAATAATTTATTTTGTATAGAGTATATAGTATATAATGATATACTCTATTTTATTTTTACTTATTATGTCAGGCTAGTGTCAAATCATGTAAGCTAATCAATCTCTCATGACTTCATATCCACCTCTTTCANCCACATATTCTTCAATGTTCCCCACTCTAAAAATTCCCAAATGAGTTGAATCCTTTCCCTCTGAAAAACTAGCTTTATGAATACGAAAGCTCTAANAGTTGTTATATAATGTTGCTCTGAAANCTCATGCAGAATTATGTCTCTGAGAATGGCCCCATAGGCTCATACATTTGAACACCTGGTCCCCAGTTAGTGAACTGTTTGGGAAGGATTAGTAGGCATGGCTGTATTGAAGGAGGCGTGTCACTGGGCGTGGGCTCTGAGATTTCAAAAGTCCAAGCCATTCCCAGTTAGTTGTCCCTCTGCCTCATGCTTGTAAATAAGATGTAAGCTCTCAGCTCCTGCTCCAGCACTATGCATGTCTGCTTATTGCCATGCCTGGTCATGGACTCTGGAACCCTCTGGAACCCAAATTGAATGCTTCGTCATGGCAGTAGAAAAGTATCTAAGACAGTGTCTCATTCATATATATATATATATATATATATATATATATATATATCTTCTTTAGCTCTCAATCTTTGTATGACACTGTATTAACAGTCAAAATCAACAAGTGTAATTCAGTATCATCTGTAATAACATAACTCCATTTAGGAAACTTTACCTTTTGACATAGAAACACTTTCATATTTATAAGACATCCTCATGGATCATCTACAGATAACAAGAGGTAGAAATAGTTTAAATGTCCTTCAGTGAGAAGAGACACTGTGGTAACAGCCACTTCTGATATATAGATAGCTGTTACAAAATGGGGGGAGCCACAGAAGATTGTATTACGAAAAACAAAGNAATACATACACATGCAATACACATGCACGGCTTGAAATGAAAGGACACTTGAGAAAGACTTCAGCTCTGCTTGCAAGGTAAGGACTTGCTAGTGTCCCGCTTTCATTTCTGTTGCTGCGATAAAATGTCCCATATAAAAAGCAACCTAGTGGAGAAATGACTTCTTTAAGGTCACACACAACTCAAGGTTATAGTCCATTATAGTCCACTGCAGGGTAGTCAAGGCAGGAACCTGAAGCAACTAGTCACAGCCACNGTAAAGAGCAGAGAGAGAATAAATGATGTATGCATAGTCCTCAACCTTTCTCTACTCTTACAGTCTAGGACTCCAAACTGGAGAACTGCACCATCCACTTCCAGGTTAGGACTTCCCAGAGCAATGAAAGAAATCAGGACAATCTGTCACAAACAGCCTACACGTCAACCAGATATAGACAGTACTACATTAAAATTCTCTTCTCAGGTGATTCCAGGTTGCATCAAGTTGTAAAACTAATCCATGACAATGTAAAACTAATGTAAAACTAATACGTGACAATAGTAATGTATTACTCAATAATTTCAAATTAGTTAGGAAAACTTATAAAAAGCAGCTATACTATAAAGAAATGGGCTTTAAATACACGTGGGACAAATCTTACCTGTGTAAAAAACTTTCTTTTGCTAGCTGAATTTGTAGTGTTCCACCTTTCCATTTTGTTCTGTTTAAAATAGACATACCTATACAGTAAAGAATTGCCAAAGTTCATTTCAGTGCAAAACTGTATTTCAGCACATTTTTTTCTTAATTATTTAGTACTAGAAAAAATAGGTTTATTTGTTACAAAAAGATACCTATAGATACCTGTAGAAGAAAAAGTGAACCAGAGAGAAAGAACCCAGGCTTCCCGTCTTATTCTGACCAGTCAGCAGTTTTCTCCCCCCTTTCAAAAAAGATTTATCTTTATTTCATGCATTTTATTCTGTGTGTGCNCATGTTTAGTCTGCTCGTTTGTGTGTGAATAGCCCTGAAGGCCAAAAGAGGGCATCAGATCCCCTGGACATGGAATCACAGGGGACTGTTGGCCTCCCACGTGGGTGCCATGGCGTGAACTTGGGTCCTCGGCAACGGCAGCAAACATTCTGAACTACTGAGACACTCCGTCAGTCCCAGCCTGTAGGTTTCTTTCAGTTACCTGAAGACTAACACAGAAAATAATATATAAACTGTGAAGTAAAACTTATGTGCAAACTGTTTATAGACTCATTTTAGGGACTTCTGGTTTACTATTTATTGACTATTTTGTTATTTTCCATACTGCAAATAAACAATGAAATTTTTTCAGGGTGAATTAGAGCATATTTGGGGATCTTGTAGCATTTTAATCTCTCACTTCAATCCAGTTATCACCACAAAGCATGCATACACATTAGCTAGTGACTGAACTGTGCTTCAATTGTTGTGCCCTAGCAGTTGATTTTTCTAATAGCTATTGCCAGTTTCCTTAATGTAACCACTAACAATATTTTCCATGCAGTAGATATTTTACTATGTACAAATGTACTATTTAATTTAGTCCTTATAGTAACATTATAAGGTAAATCACTCTATATTTTCACTTACTGAACTTAAAAGTTAAAATAAACTACCTTATATATACTCTTGCCAAAAATAATCTTTTTGCAAATGTAATTATAAAAGACTGATTATTTTCTCCCAATGGCATGTTCCTTTTAGATGTGTATAAGAGACAGACCTTATATATACTCTTGCCAAAAATAATCTTTTTGCAAATGTAATTATAAAAGACTGATTATTTTCTCCCAATGGCATGTTCCTTTTACTTGCTTTTCAGTGCCTTTCTTTTTTGACTTCCAAGAAATTAGACTATATCATTAACTGCATCAACAGAATGATAAATCATCTCCCCTATTTTAATCATTGAAAGCTAATATCTACCCTTATCTTTACTAATCTCATAATAAGAGATATCACGGTTTCAAAGATGTGGTCTGACAAGGTTATATTCTAATGTTCTTTCATAATAGGTCTTAAAGACAAGGATTAGCTGTCTAAGAAAAGAATGGACTTAGGAGAAGTGTGGCCTAATGCTCAGTGGAACAGGCAATTTCTATGGAAGTTTGGTCCTTTGCTCAAATTATTTGAAAATAGTTAGTTTCTGAGCAAATCTACTAGCATGTGATGCNAAGTCTTCTGGCACTAACTGAATGAACAGAAACATGAGATGCTGGGCCTCAGAATGCTCTTGATCACGGATGCCAATCTACATAACTCATAAGTGACTATGAGGCTTAGATATGGAACCAAAGTCATTTCAGTTACACAACCACACTGACAAATAGAATAAAAAGTAAAAGATGNCCTTACATTTTTTCAGGTCTGCTTCTGTTATTTTGATGTTAACATATGCAAAGACCTTCTGTGAATTTCCTAAAAAAGAAAATTTGGCTGATTTAAATTCTTATCCAGAGAACAATATAAATCTCAATAGTTTTTGTTTCTGTTTTATTATGAGACACCTGGCTGGCCTTGTACTCAGATATCTGCCTGCCTCATCCTCCTGAGTGCTGGGATCAAAGATGTGTACCACCATGCACAGCCTTAAAAAGCTTACCAAGTTTAAAAAGTGAATTCTTAAATAAATTCTTCAAAAGAAAATACTTTTTGTAGTCAGTGAAGATGCATCTTGATGGTATGGTAATGACAGTCTACTTAACAAGATACTTAATGTTAGAATGCTGACTCTTAAAATTGAAAGTAAAGATGTTTTGGAAATTCAAATATTTTATAATTTTTCTGGTTTCAAAATTAATTTTCACATGCAATATCTCCAGGACACCATATATCATTTTCAATGTTTAGTGCTAATATTCAGCTCCAGAGTTGCTTTCTTCTGTAATACCTGTCCTGCGTTGATATATATCCAGTTAATGGTTTTAGATTTACCTTGGTCATCTTTCCGAGTGATGATCTCCACATCAGAAACTTCTCCAAATCTGCTGAACTGATTTTGTAGGTCTGTCTCAGAAATGCCTTGTCCAAGCCCACCCACAAAGAGGCGCTTCATTTCTCTGTTGGCTTTCATGAATGCTGGGCATCTATCTGGAAAAGTAATTTTGTGTACAAAAACACTTTCTTAATAGTTTTTCACAAATATAATTCAACTCTTTCCCCTGAATCTTCTGTGTCAATCTTGTCTTATGGAACTACGCCTCATTATTCGTATTGTTTCAGATTTTATAACTGGAAATTTTACAAAGGCCCTACCTCCACATTCTCAATGAACACACTATGAAACAACACACAAACACCAATGTTTTCTCTGTAAACAACCACAGCTATTTTATCTTACCCTTTTCATTTTCTTATTCACAGTATTGGGTGTTTTTTTTGCCCCCCGGTGATTCGTTTGTACATTCATTTTGACTTTAACAGATCCTGACAAAATAGTAAGATAAAGGCTAAAAGTATCTCCATCCTGGAGCTCCATAGTCATAANATAAAGTCTGCAACTACAACAGTACAGCAAAATACAAGCGTCCCCAAAGCGCTCTTCAGGCACAGAGGGGGCAACTAACGTTATACCTAAAATATTTTTTCCCAGTGTGTGCCGGAATTGCACAAAGCACTTCGCGTGGTTCACATTGTTCAGTTGGGCAGGGGAGGTTAAGACTTTTCCCAGTGCCACTTAGAAAACACCGGCGGTGAAGCAAGGATCATAATCAGGTCTAATTTCAGAGCCTGGAACTGTTAACACTGGACTACCAAGGTTGCTGGAGAAGTTGTCGGGAGGTCCCTCCATCTCGTTTAGGTCCCAGCAGGTGCTCAGCTCTCACTCAAACCTTCCTCTAAAGCTGGCTGACTCCTTCCAAGCGCGATCACAAAACAGCCGGCAGGAGCGCAATGCAAAGACCTGCAGCCTCCGCCCCATCCTACCCACTCCTTTCTCCTCCGAGAAGTCCCAAGTTAGGGGAGGAGAGGTTAGGCCCAACTGCCCATCACTTCTCACATGCATGCACACTCCTCAAGACGCTGCCTGTCAGCTCCGGCGCAGTGTAGCCCCCAACGTCTAATAACACGTGCCAGCAAGCGCACTTTCTTTTCTTTCCTACAGAGTTTCCAACCCAGTCTCCTAAGGTTCCGTTTCCACGAAGTTCCTGAGGGCTCTTTATTTCGTCTGCCTTCGTTCTAACTAACGTTCCGCTACCTTCTCTTCCACGTCTGTCAAGGAGCCGAAGAAAAAATTCCGTAATTCCTACAGAAAAGACAGGCCGCCATGTGACGCCCGACTTCCGGGGTAAGTAGGCGGAAGTGGGGAAGCGGAACAAAAATAAAGAGACTCTTTTCCTCATGCTTCCCGAAACCGCCCCTCAGTGACGTAAGGGTTCGGGCAGCTCAAAGGCGGTTAGAAGGGGGTGAGCGGCCGTTGGAGNGTGATGTTCGATTTGGAACGAACCAACTCTCAGAAGCGTCGGGACTGACTAGACACCCGACGCGACGTTCTGAGGGACGTAAGGCTCTAGAACGTGGCTTGAGGGTGGAGCTACGGGTCGCCAAGCAGCCTCTCCCCCGCGAGCTCGTGAATGGTCCGCGCCGGGAGCGCGCGCGCTGTTTGAAGCGCGAGCGAGGCGCTCTGACGGAGCTGCGGGCCGCAGCTTCTGCTGCTGTGCTGGACGCGAGGTGCCATGGATCCCGAGACCCGCGAACTGCGCGCCTTGGAGGCGGAGGTGGCGGCGCTGCAGCGGGAGTGCAGTTTGCTGCCAAAGCCCTGGGAGAAGACATCCGGAGCCCGGTACGTGGCTCCTGTCCACCCCTGGGGCCCACGCATCCTAGCACCCCCCGGACCTACCAACCTCCTCACAGCTCGGAGCTCCGATTCCCTGCACGCCGGGTGCTGAATAGTGTAACAGGAGACCTCCCGAGATGTGAACTTGAATCAGTATCGATTCTGTGAGGACAAGGACCTCAGAGTGTGAGCACTGCCTTTGGGGCTCATGGCTTGATTATAATCAGCAGAAAATAGTTTTCTTAAGGGTTGTTTTGCGCAGTTGATGAGAATCAATGGGAAAGTCTTGCTTTGCTTTAACTAAACAATCTCGCCTTCGGNAAACAGTATCTAGTTGGGCTGTTTTTATAGTTTTGGAGACATTTCTTACTCTGTAGGTCAGGAATTGGCTCCACTTCACTTCAAACTCATGATCCTTCTTCCTCAGTCCCCACCCCCAGCGGTGGGGTTATTANTGGAGCTGCCACGCCTTGCTCTAGTTGGGATTTCCTAACTCTGGTTACGTGGATTTGTTTTTGTGGGTCACCTAAACTATAGTTAAGTGATCCTGATCTTTTTGTATCAGCGTGGTGGTGGTGGTGGTGGTGGTCGTCGTGTTTGTTATAGTTAATGACAGAAATGACGTCTGAAAAATAGCTTAGGTAAAATAGATTGATAGATGGCTAATACCGTCTGGATTAGGTGCTGCTGTTAACCCCTATTTGAAGGTAATGAACATGAGTGTCGAGAGTTAAATAGCTTACCTAAGGTCCTAGAAAAATCCAAAGTCCAAGCATTCTCCTCAATCCAAAGAGAAGAAGAAAAAAGGAAGGCTGGAACTAACAGTAATTTAGTATCTTGAACATAAAAACAAACTATCTTTTATTAGGTATAATTTAGTACAGTTGCAGAGAATGGGATTTTCCTGTGCTGAAAAGAACCTTTGGAGTGAATGAAAATGTGGAGAAGTCTTAAAGAAAATAAAATAAGATAAAGTTGTAACTGATGAAAAAGAGAAATGTGCACTGGCCTATAAATGCTCGTCCACAAGCAAGAATGTGAGACACTTGCTACTGACTCAGTGTGACCCACATATTGGAAGCATTAGGATTACTTATGAGTTGGTGAGACCACCAGGCTGACTCCACCCACACTTAGCGAATTAGAATTTGTATTTTATCAAGACAGCCTGCCCCTATGCCCTTTGTATGCACACTTAAAAGTTTGGGAAGCAGAAGCCTGGTGGTGGTGGCACACACCTTTAGTCTCAGCACTCAGGGGACAGAGGCAGGCAGATCTCTGAGTTTGGGGCCAGCCTGATCTAAGAGTGGGTTCCAGGACAGCCAGGGCTATTAAACAGAGAAACTCTGTCTCAAAAAAACAAGAAAAAAAAAGTTTGAGAAGCATTATGTCATACCATAGGGGAAAGTAGTTTCTTTACTCACCACAAGATGTCAATATAAGCCCAGTGTACTATAGTAGATTCTGTAGAATCCTCAGTAATGGAGTTGAAAGTTAGAAGAATTTATATTAGGGAAGACATTAAATGTCAGTGTGTGGATTTAATGTGAAATTTTTCTCACTGTGGTGAAGGAAGATTGAGACCTGTGTACCAAGCTACTTAAGTTTTTAAATTATTATTGGCATGTGTATTGTGCGTGAATGGTGGCACATGTATGCTATAGCATATATGTGGAGGTCAGAGTATAGAACAGACACTTTCAAGTGTCAGTTCTCTCCTTCCAATGGGGATAAAACTCCAGTGTCAGGCTTGTGCAACAAATACTTTTACCTGCAGAGCCATCTTGCCAATCCTTCAAGATACTTTTAAAGTGTTCTTAATGATTGACTGGATTGGCAGCTGNAAAATTGGAACAAAGTTGTTTAGTTATTTCCGTGTGCCCACACTCTGATTCCAGAATTACATGCCTTCAGATCCTGGCTTTGCTGTGGGCTGAGTGATCTTGATTTGATAATCTCCTCCTCCTGTGTTCAGGTTTTCTCTTCTCAAAATTTCTTTTGCCTAATTGCTTCCACTACTACATTGACTGGAAATGATGAGGTATATTCCTTTAATTTTTTTTTTTAGTTAGCATACAAAGCAGTTGATTTCACCATGGCATCTTCTTACATATATGCTGTTATCTTTTGTTCCCATTCATTCTCTTTTACAATCCTCCAGAACTGGTTCTCTTTCTTCCTCCTGTAGGTCCTACCTTCTGCTTTCCCCCTCCACATACTGCATTATTGTATTTATTCCTCCTGAACCCCTCAAAGACTTCTACCCCTCTTATGATCCTCTTTCTAGTTTCATGATCTGTACTCACACATTGTCTTTTTGGCTTATTTCATTTAGTATGATTTCCTGTTATCTCCATTTTATGAATTTCTGAAGTGTCGTCCTCCCCCCACCCCTTCTCAGAGTAGAGTCAATTTTTTTCTTACTATGACACTCTCCATCAGGTCATACAGAGGGAGCTATAGGGTACCATTTTACTTGGAAGTCCCTAACTCAAAAAGCTNCAAAATGTCCCTGTTCTGACTGCATGTATGTCTATGTACTGCATGTGTGCCTAGTGCCCACTAGAGGCCAGAACAGGGCATCAGAGCCCCTGAAACTGGAGTTACAGACTTGTAAGCCACCATGTGGGTGCTAGAAGTCAAAATTGGGTCCTCTGGAAGAACAGCCAGTGCTCTTAGCCACTGAGCCATCTCTCCAAGCCTCATCGTCAGTACTAGGGACAAAACCTAGAGGAAAAATTGTATAGTAAGTAAAACACTTAACTAGTTGCCAAGGAACTATATCTGATATTTGCTTTACAGGAAATCACCTCAAAAATTTCCCCAGTCAGATTCTGAGGGATGTGAATCCTCGAAAGACCTGAAAAGTCAGCTTGGACATTTAAAATCTGAACTTTCATTTCTAAGTCAACTTACTGGCATCAATATAAGAAATTATTCCAAGATTGAGGACATTACAAACACTGAAGTGACAGAAAGAGGTAAGTATTATTTTTTAACCTAGATGTGATTTTTAAAATTTATTATGAGTGTGTGTTGGGGCAGAGTACACTTGTCATAGTGTGCTTGTGGACATCAGAGGACAACTTTCAGGGTCTGGTCTCTCTCTACCTTGTTGAGGCAAAGTCTATCTTCTAGCTTCTGCATTACACCCTCCATCCAGGCTAGCTGACCACAGCTCTCATCCAGGCTAGCTGACCACCGCTCTCATCCATGCTAGCTGACCACAGCTCTCATCCAGGCTAGCTGGTCCACAGCTCTCATCCAGGCTAGCTGACCACCGCTCTCATCCATGCTAGCTGACCACAGCTCCCAGTCCTCCCCACCAACTCCTTGCAGATCTCTTTCTCCTTTTTTTCCCATGTATATTCCAAGGATCTAATGTAGGTCCTAATGCTTACAAGGCAAAAGCTCTACCAACTGACATAACCCCTAACCCTATTCTTACCCTTTACTTTAAAAAAAGAAATTAGTCTGTTCAAATTTAAAAATACTGAAATTAATTTTTTTTTTGGTGTGAATTTGCTGTGAATTCATCCCATTTAGCAAATGGCTCAATCTGAAGCAAATTACTTTCAGAGATGATTTTCACTAAAAGAAAGCTTTTCATCCTACAGTGCTTCTATTTCTTTTAATAATTCTATACTTGAATGATAATTATTAAGTGTCTATTTCACATGCTAGTTTCTACATTACACAGTTGTGTGACACACATATATTAAAATAAGATGTGGTATGAATGCATTTTGGGGAATAAATATTCAAAAGAAAGAGACTAGGAGAAAATGTTAGAAGTTAGAATAAAACAATTTTCTTTGGATGGTGGCATGTAGTTTTTCCCATTTGTACTCCCATGTTTTCCCAATTTTCTAGAAAAATAAATTTTATTACTGTAATGAAAAAAATTAGTCTATTCAAATTTTAAAAGTACATAGTTTACTGTAGTGTATATATGTAATCTGNATGTGTATTGTATACTTTCATAATGCAAAAAGCAAAATATAGGCTCANATCACAGTATTTATGTGGGCCTACGCATCTTGTCTGCAAAATAAAGTCATCTGTGTTATTTCTAAGATTCCATTCAAGATTTATCTTTGCCACATTTTGTTTTGGCCCTTTTATTACTTTTTAAAAATTGCATTTATATATTTAGGGTGTGTATGTGTGGGATATGTGCCAGAGTACAAATTGAATTGAAAAANCTGGTTCTTTCCTTCTACCATGTGGATTCCAGGTATCAAAGCTGGGTTGTTGAGCTTGGTGGCAAGTGTTTTGATGCCCCCAAGCCATCTCACCTGGCTGGTCCTTTGTTTTTTTTTTAGGGACAAAGCCCAAGATCACCTGAATTTTCTTCAGTATTATACTCTATGAATTATGTATTTTGTTTTTTATTGTATATGTCTGTGATCTGTTTCGAATTATTATAAAAATCAGTATTTAGATTTATTTTTTTACATTCATATGTCCAACCAATTTTTCAACTAGAGTAGTAGCCTTTCTCCATTGACCACCTTTTTTTCTTTATCAGAAATAATTTTACTATATTTATGAATTTACTTGGCTATTTTGTCGTTTTGATCTATTTATCTATGCTTTTGATGATACCACATTGTCTGGATTATAATAGCTTGATAATAAGTTTCAAAATTGGATATTCTTTCTCCTTCCTCTGTGTCTTGCTCTGGTCTCCTATTCATCCCTTGCTTTGCTGTCTGTCTTCCTTCCTGGACTTTACTGTGTATCCCAAACTCCTAATACCCTGCTTCAGCCTCCCAATTCTGGGATTACAGGCATGCACCACCACATCCAGCATCTGCATTTATCACTACCTGTAGAGTAAGTTGGTGCTTCCAATTCAGAATGCCTTTCTGGTACTCTGTTAAGTAAATGAACTTGCTTCTGTGCTTTCTTTGTTGCATTAGGTTTCATTCTCCTAGATCTTCCAGGTCTGTGCACTACCTAATTCATCCATCTGGTTTCCAGCTTCCAAAATGAAGTTGTTCCCTGGTCTCTTTATCTTTGTAGTATTGCTTCCTCCTAAAAGGAACTTCCTTAGTAAACTACTTACCTCCATGTAGTCAGAATAATTCTTAACTCTTGGGAGATAAGGAATAGTCTGTGATAGAAGATAAAGGAAACTTACAAAGTGCTATAAAATTGGGACATCTTGACTTGGGTGCTGGTTACATGAGTAAACACGTGTAAAAATGATTGAGGTATTAAGAGTGTTACATTTTAAGCATTTAAATTATGCTTGCTATATTTCAGACATACTATTCGAACTCATTTTAGACCAGGCTTTTTCTTTTGGGCCACCAACCAGCTCCCAAATCATGACATGTAGA
>LZPO01087209.1:56230-67255 GCA_001675575.1 Neotoma lepida | reverse complement strand
CTGGATCAAACTAACATAAGTAAGAATGTAAATATTTAGTACAATACATTAACCCTGTACAGATGGGGAAAATTAAATTTTTTTATTTGTTTAACTTTTTATTTTATGTGCATTGGTGTGAAGGTATCAGATGCCCTGGAACTGGAGTTACATTTGTGAGCTGCCATGTGGGTGCTGGGAATTGAACCTGGGTCCTCTGGAAGAGCAGCCAGTGCTTTTAACTGCTGAGCCATCTCTCCAGCCCCAGAAAAGTTAACTTAACATTTCCAGGCGAATATAGCTATTAATTTCTGTACAGTGCCAACTCAACATGGCAAACTGAGATACCTTTTTTCAAAGTTGACAACACAGCTAAAGTTTTCCAAAATCCGTATTGTACATATGTGTGTGTGTATGTGTATATAAAGAACAATAATAGCAATATATTATTCATAAATAAATTACTGCCTCTNTGTATATTGTCTTTGGAGAGATGTCTATTCAAATCCTTTGTCTAACTTTTAATTATGTTGTCTTTTTAAAATTTGAGTTGTAAGAATGTCTCTGGAGCATCACTAAGTATGCTAACACACGCCTTTAATCCCAGCTCTTGGAATCAGAAGCAGTTGGTTCCTTGTGAGTTCCAGGACAGCCAGGACTACATTTAGAGACCCTGTCTCAAACAAACAAACAAACAAAAAAGAATGTCTGAAATTGTTTTCATTAGTGATGAAATTGATTCTGGCTTTTGGTAATAAATACCACTATTATGAATATCTTTAGTAGTAAGGTTTTTTCCTTTTTTGGATTTTTGAGACAGGGTTTNTCTGTGTGGAGCCTGTCCTGGAACTCATTCTGTAGATCAGGCTGGCCTCAAACTCACAGAGATCTACCTCCTTCTGCCTCTGGAGTGCTGGGATTAAAGGGGTGTGCCACCACTGCCCAACTGTAAGGCTTTCTCTTAATTTATTTTACTTTAGTGTAGAATCTTATAAGACTCTAAAGTGTGAGAATGAAGTAAATGAATATTTAGGAAATTCACTGTTAGAATGATTTCCAGAAGTCCAGCTTATATTCCTGGTGCCAGGTTTGTGTATATCTTTACTTGTGACAACCCCTGCCCTACAACAGGGCCTGGCACATACTAGGTAAGTATTTTGCCACAAGTTCCTGGCAGTAGCATTTATAAATTTTTGTTCTGTTAAAATGTCACTTGTTTTTAATTTACATTTATGGACTACTAGTAAAAGCTTAACTTTTTAAATACAGGAATTTTTTTTTTTGGTTTTTCGAGACAGGGTTTCTCTGTGNAGCATTGGCGGTGCCTTTCCTGGAACTCACTCGGTAGCCCAGGCTGGCCTCGAACTCACAGAGATCCGCCTGCCTCTGCCTCCTGAATTATGGCAAGGTTTATTTTTTTTATTTTATTTTTTTGGTAAATCTCAGTCATATAACATCACTGTACACAGTAAGAATGTTCAAGAACTAAGAATGGGAACAAGAACATAGTATGAACAGTAGGTTCTTCCTCTCCACTGCCTGTCTATAATGTGTCTGCAACACAACAAGCCTGCTAGGTTTCTTTTGAAAAATTACCCATGAAGATCTGTTACCCAGTGTTCTCTTGTTGGACTACTTCATGACAAAAAAAATAGTGAAAATTTCTGTTGTTCCACAAACTANTGGAACTCACTCGGTAGCCCAGGCTGGCCTCGAACTCACAGAGATCCGCCTGCCTCTGCCTCCCAAGTGCTGGGATTAAAGGCATGCGCCACCACCGCCTAGCTAGGAATTTTTTTATAAGTCTTCTAGTTTATGTCTTTTATGTCTTTTTTCTTTTTAGTTTTTCTCTTTTCTTCATGATTATGTTAAACATTTTTCTCAGTTCATGGCTTTTCTTATAAAGTGNTATTTATTTAGATATTTTGAGTTTTTATTAAATCATATTTGCTAGTTTTTTTTCTATTGTTTGGTTATAAAGTTTTTTTAAAAATTCATTTCTCCTAATATTTATGGCTTCAATATTCAATTTATGTAATTAATTTGGAAATCATTTTAGGTTTTAGTAAATACTGAGTATATGATTTAATTTATTTAATAAATAGCTAGTATCTTATCATTTCTTGTCAATTTTCTATTTGCATATTTTATAATATTTTTGTCTAGTTTAAAAGATAGTTTGCTCCTGTACATGAACTTTTTATCTTTATTTTAGACTAACGAGAAATTATCTTCTATTATAACTGACCTCAGCATAATAATGGAACCTACAGAATATTCAGAATTAAGTGAATTTGCATCTAGGTAAGCTGTTTTACAAATTTAATTGCTTTGTGGTTGATTTTTGCTCCACAGGTTTTAAAATTTTCTTTATAATTTTTTTGTTTTCTGTTTTTTAAATTGTATGTGTATGGGTGTTTTGCCTGAATGTATGTTTGTACACCATGTACACGCAGTGCCTGTGGAGGACAGAAAAGGTCACTGTATATGTATGCTGTTGACCTTAAGATTGGATCTTTTAATATATTAATCAGAACTTTGGTTTTGAGATTGNGTTTCCCTTTGTGGACATAGCTGGTTTCAAACTTTCGTTCTTCTGTGTTGTTGTTGGTGGTGGTTTTTTATTCTTTAGGGGGCCCACTACCCAGCTTCCAAATAAATATACATGGAGACATATTCTTACTTATGAATGCCCAGCCTTAGCTTGCTTTAGTTTCTAGCCAGCTTTTCTTAACTTTAAATTATCCTGTCTACCTTTTGCCTCTGGGATTTTCCCTTTCTCTTACTTCTGTAAATCTTACTTTTACTCCCGTGGCTTGTTGTGTAGCTAGGTGGCTGGGTGGCTGGCCCCTGAAGTCCTCCTCCTCTGGCTCCTGCCTCTTTTCCGCCCAGATTTCTACCTCTATATATTCTCTCTGCTTGCTAGCCTCTCCTATCCTTTCTCCTGCCTTGCTATTGACCAGTTCTTTATTTAGACCANTAGGTGTTTTAGACAGGCACAGTATCACAGCTTCACAGAGTTAAACAAATGTAACATAAACAAAAGTAATACACCTTAAAATAATATTCTACTACACTTCTGCCTTGCCCTCTTTAGTAACTGAGATTATTTGCCAAACCTTAGATATATTAGGGCTCCTATTTAATAAATATCAATCTCTGAATCATCTTTGAGTCCAGGTCTGCTGATAGGTTAACAATGGGTTAATTTTTCTTGAATTTTTGCCTCATAGTTTTTGGTTGAATGGTAGACATTGCCTGTGGGAAAGCAAACTGAAGCAAATATTGAGTGGCCAACCTTTATTCACGCTGCTAATATGGGAAACTAACTCAGTGGTAGTCAACAGTTGAGCTGGATTTGGGGTTATTATTATTACTATTTTAAAGATTTTTTTTTATAGCTGGGCGGTGGTGGCGCAAGCCTTTAATCCCAGCACTCGAGAGGCAGAGGCAGGTGGATCTCTGTGAGTTCGAGGCCAGCCTGGGCTACCGAGTGAGTTCCAGGAAAGGCGCCAAAGCTACACAGAGAAACCCTGTCTCAAAAAACCAAAAAAAAAAAAAGATTTATTTTTATTATTTTTAATTATGTGTGTGTGTGTATGTGTATGTGTGTGCACATGAGTTCAGGTGCCCTCAGAGTCCAAATCCCCTGGAGCTGGAGTTACACCTGACATAGGTGCCTGGAACCACATTTAGGTACTCTGCAAGTACTGTTTACTGCTGAGGTATCTCTCTGCATCAGGATTTTTTTTCTGTGTGTTATGGGGTGTGTGTGGGGATGTCCTCACTCCGTTACATGGTCTGCCCTAAAATTGTGATCATCTTGCCTTATCTTCCCAGGTGGTTGGGATTGCAGGCATGTGCCACCACTGATCAGTGTTGGTGTAGGATCACAAGCCCAGTGAATGTCTTGTCCCTTACATGGAACCAGAGGGTTTTCACTGCTGTTCCTCTTTCAGAAGCAGTTATTCTTTGTCTTGGCATCATGAGTGATCTTATGCCTCTCCCAGAGACAGATGGATTGACCTTCTCTCTTGGAAGCCATGGATTTGTTTTCTTTCATTTGTTTGCTATCTCACCTTCAGTCACTTAAAATGTCTGATTGTAACAAGGTTTGAGGCTTCATGCCAGTACTCCAGCAGCACCTGATAGCTTTTTGCATGTCTGTGTTACTGATAGTTCTTTCTGGACTTCCACCATGGCCAAGTCTTTCTGGCTCAATGCTTTTGTGTGTGTAATGATATAGCAAAAGCGAGAGACCTTGGTGGGTGGAGCCAAGGTGCCCCCCAGCTGGTGAGGCAGACACGCCATGCAGACACGACAACGGGCTGTGGAGTGGCACAGAGAGGCACGTTGGAAAGTCACTCACACCCCAGGCACAGCATCCATATGGAGAGAGTTTATTATAGAGAGAGAGAGAGAGGGGAAGAGAGGAAAAGAGGGAGAGAGGAAGAAAGAGAAAGGGAGGGAAAGAGGGAAAGCGGAGATGTGTACACCTCATGGTGGGGAAAGGAGGAAAAAGGGAAGAGGAAGAATAAGGGAGAGATTTTTCCTTAAAAGAGGATTACGTTAGGATGCAGGGCAGGTCCCTAAGGGGCAGACCAGAATGCCAACTGTGTATGGTTCATTTCTCTCAAGGATGGACAAACTATGACATGCAAATATTTAGAAGAAATATTTCTTATTCAAACCCATTTATACCCGTTCTTTTACATGTTGTGGATAGTTCACTTCATGGTATAGTGACAGAGTAATCAGGACAGAAATCATATAGCCTCCAATCCTGACATATTTCCTATTTGGCCCTTCGAAAAAAGGGCTTCTNCTGTAGGTTAAGTACTTAGAAGTAGTACTAGATTGTATGGCAAGGGTATGTTTAACTTTATAAGCTATTGTGAAACTATTTTCCCACTAGCAATATGCAAAAACTTCTAGTTGTTCACATCCTCTTCAATACTTGTTTATTTCTTCTTGATTTGAGTAGTGGATTTGTATTTTTTTTTTGAGATAGGTTCTCACTAGCCCAAGCTGGTACTGAACTTATGATCCACCTGCCCCCTCCCAAGTGCTGAGATTAGAGGTGTATGCCACCAGACCTGGCTCAACCCTTGATATTTTTTCTTTCTTTCTTATTTTGAAGCTTTTTTGTTGGGTATTCAGTTCCCAAGGGTCCATGGAAGAAACAGGGTCACTCTAAGGATGATAGCCTTTACAGCCACAGGGGAGTCAGCTTCTGGTGAACTGACTGACTATAGCTTTGCAAAAGGCTTTTTTATTGTTATACAGTTTACACCTTAGCAAGTCAATTTCTGCTTACCAAACATCTTATCTGAAGCTTCACAAAGAGACAAATGCCAAAGCAATTCTNAGCCACAGAACTCTCTGGTTTTCCAAGTTCTTCTGCAACCAAGTTTTACNTAGGCTTTGAACCTTTTTGGAAGCACTCAGATAAGATTTACATACTTCAAACAGAAGATAGCACACACAAAAGATAGCAGTCACAAAATGCAGATAAAATCCTGGTGCTAACACTCGAAATCCAACCAGCTGCAAAGCTCTGTGGGAACTCTCTCTACATAAACTGTATTAGAAGTGTGTTTATTTTATTTTCCTGATTGTTGACAGTGTACTTTACATGTTGCTGTTCATTTATCCTCTTTGAAGCTTCATTCTCTATTTTTTTTTAATTATTTGATTTAGTTGTTTATTTTCTCACTATTCCTTTGAAAATTCTTATGTTCTGAAAACAGATACCTCTTTGTAATTGTATTTTCCCAGGTGTGTCTCCCATTTGGTACTTGTCTTTTCATTTTCTTAACAAGTTTTCAAAACAGATTGTTAAAATGTTAATGAACAACTTTTGTTTTTGAATGAGTCATGCTAAATGAGGNTGTACCCCATATATGAGGAAAAACTGGACCAAAGCAAAACCAAAAACCAGCTGAGCAAACTCTAAAGTTTGCATCTCCATGTTTGATGTCCAAACATTTCAGAAATCCAGCTCCTTTCAGCTTTGTTGATTGCAACACAATTCTCTTTTGGGCTTATTCCACTCCCTGTTAGCAGCTTTCCTTGGCAGGTACCCCATGCCTCTGTCATCTCTAACATCTTGGGGTCTTCAAGACAATTCAGGCTTCTCCTTCACAGCCTTAGGCAATGGCCTCTCTGGGCCTCTATTCAGGGACACCCCAGATTCATGCCTAGCCTCAGTGGCTTTCCTTAGTCATGGAGGGAGATTCCATNAACCCTTTCTTCTGTCCTTGATTCTAAAGCCAGAAACACATGGTTAAAGCTGCCACATTCTGCTGCTTGCTAGGACTGGAACATGGCCCCCTCCTTCAATTACATCTTCACCGGTTTTCTGTCCTTCACTCCTAAACTTGGCTGTCCTGAAACTTGCCCTGTACACCAGGCTGACCTAAACACAGAGATCTGCCAGCTTCTGCCTTCTGAGTACTGGGACTAAAGGTGTGCACTATCACACCTAAGCTGTTCTTTAATTCCTTTTCAGATTGGAAGCTTAGCTGGGTGGCGTCTTTCCCTGAGGTTTCCACTCCCTGTCTCTTATACACATCTGACTAAAGGTGTGCACTATCACACCTAAGCTGTTCTTTAATTCCTTTTCAGATTGGAAGCTTAGCTGGGTGGCGTCTTTCCCTGAGGTTTCCACTCCCTTTATTTCATTTCTTAATCTGTTTATCTCCTTGAACATAAGCCTGAGCTCCATTCCACTTCCTGATGTCCCTTTTCTCTTCGATCTGTACATTTTTTTATTTTTGCTTGCTCAGCTTGCTCCTTTTCATTATAAATCTTCATAAAAGTGAACACTAATAACCACATGACAGAGTCTATACTAAGCAGTTCTGAGATTTCTTCTACCAACGGAATTAATCCAAATCGCTTCACTTTAGCTTCAGGCAAACTCTTTGGACAAAGACNAAAAGCAGCTACTCTCTTCACCAAAATATCACAAGACTGGTCTCTAGGCCACATACTAACATTTTTTCTCCCCTGAAACCTCTTGATCCAGCCCCCCAAACTTCAAATCACCCTCAGCACCACTTTCTCCCATGTTTCTATTAGGATGGCTCATTAAGCCCCACTTAAAGTGTTCAACTGCTTTTCTAATTCATAGTCCCAAAGTCCATATTCCTCCAAACAAAAACGTGCTCTCACTTATCACAGCGCTACCCCATTCCCTGGTACCAACTTCTGTCTTAGTTAGGGTTTCTATTGCTGTGAAGAGACACCATACCCACAGCAACTCTTTTTTTTGTTTGTTTGTTTTGTTTTTTTGGTTTTTTTTGTTTGTTTGTTTTTCGAGACAGGGTTTCTCTGTGTAGCTTTGCGCCTTTCCTGGAACTCACTTGGTAGCCCAGGCTGGCCTCGAACTCACAGAGATCCGCCTGCCTCTGCCTCCTGAGTGCTGGGATTAAAGGCGTGCGCCACCACCACCACCCAGCCCCCACAGCAACTCTTATAAAGGAAAACATTTAATTGGGATTGGCTTACAGTTTCAGAGATTTAGTCCATTACCTTCATGATGAGAAGCATGGCAGCATGCAGGCAGGAGAAGGAGCTGAGAGTCCTACATCTTGATCTGCAGGCAGCAGACTCCTTGCCATACTGGGCAAATAGCTTGAGCATATAAGACCTCAAAGCCTGTCTCCAAAATGACACACTTTCTCCAAAAGGCCACACCTCCTAATAGTGCCACTCCCTCTGGGACAAGCATTCAAACACATGAGTTTATGGGGGCCATTCCTATTCAAACCACCACAACTGTTGATGAATTTTCTCCCTTAGTAGTATACATAGCACCTTCTGACTCTATGAAAGCAATCATTCAGGGATGAAGTTTTCAGGTCAGTGACAGCTTGATTTCTTTATGTCCTGTGACCAAAGTGTATGCTCTCTTCAGCAACAGGGTCTTACCAAACTCTGGTGGGCGACCAAGGGCAATGACAATAGCCTGTATTGCTTTGGACATTTCTGGCTCCTGCATTAACCAACACCTTAAAGGGAGACATCTGACACCTGGCATTGGAGTTTTTACTTAATAACCTGAAGCTTCAGGGAAGAGCATTATCCCCCCACCGCCCCTCAAAAAAACCAAAAATCAATATTAGGGTTTCTATTGCTATGATGGAACACCATGGCCAAAAAACAAGTTGGGAGAGGAAAGGGTTTATTTAGCTTACACTTTCACATCACTGTTCATCATTGAAAGAAATCAGAACAAGAACTCAAGCAAGACAGGAACCTGGAAGCAGGGGTTGATAAGGAGGTCATGGACAGTGCTGCTTACTGGCTGGCTCCTCATGCTTTGCCCAGCCTGCTTTCTTATAGAAGCCAGGACCACCAGCCCAGGGGTGGCACCACCCACAGTGGGCTCAGTCCTCCCCACATCAATCACTAATTAAGAAAATGCCCTACAGGCTTGCCTACAGCCTGATCTTATGGGAGTATTTTTTTAAAATTGGGGTTCCCTTCTCTAAGGTGACGTTAGCCCGTGTCAAGCTGACATATATATATATATGTTTTTCAAGTTTCTCTTGTATAGCCTTGACCATCCTAGAATTTGCTCTGTAGACCATGCTGGCTCGAACTCACAGAGCTCTGCCTGACTCTGCCCCCCAAGTGCTGGTATTAAAGGCATGTGCCACCACTGCCCTGCTTGTTTATTATATTTTTAGTAAGTTTATAAAATAGCTTGTTATTCATTCTTGTTGTTCTATTGTATGAATATTTTATGGACAAGATACGGTGTTTTTTAATGCATCTAATACATTTTCCCTGAGGTATCTTTTAAACTTTGATGACCAGATGCATAGTGCGTTATTTACTACTTGAAAAAAATGTAAAATAGACATTCTTTGTGTGCAGTCGTTGAGTTGACCATCTTTATAGCTATGTGTACTAATCATCATAACCAAAGTATTGAACTTTTAGGCATGGTGGTCCATTCCTCTAATGCTGGCAATGGGAAGCTAAAATAAGAGGATCACAAGTTCTGGGCTTGCCTAGTGTGGTAGTTTGAAAGAAAATGACCCCCAAAGGGAATGGCACTATTAGGTGTGTCCTTGTTGGAAGAAGTGTGTCATTGTGGGGGTGGGTTTTGATATCTCTTTTGCTCAAGCTTCCCTCGGTGTGACTCTCAGTTGACTTCCTGTTGCTTGCAAGATGTAGTACTCTCAGCTCCAGCACCTNGTCTGCCTGCACACCACCATGCTCCCCATCATGATGATAATGGACTGAACCTCTGAAACTGTAAGCAAGACCCCTCAATTAAATGTTTTCCTTCATAAGGGTTGCCATGGTCATGGTATCTCTTCACAGCAATAAAAACCTAACTAAGACACCTAGGCTATGTAATGAAACCCTATTTTAAAAAAAGAAGAAAAGAGTTATTCTAGCAACACATATTTACACAAACTCTTTGTACTATTACTCTACAACTCTTAACTCCTGGCAAAGCCAGAATTAACCTATTTACCCATCAAAACACATTTGTGCTGTTTTCAGAGTTTAGTGAATATACCATATTAGAATTNTATACATTATCATGTTGGTAAAATGTATAGTTAGGGACTGGAGGTATGGTTCAGCAGTTAAGAGCACTTGTTATTCTTGCAAAGGATCCAGGTTTGATTTCCAGAAACCATATGGTGGCTCACAATCATCTGTAACTCCAGTTCCAGAGTATCATGTGCCCTCTTCTGATCTTTGAAGGGACCAATCATACACATGGTGCATATATATATACATATATACATATATATGTATATATATATGCAGCCAAACACTAACATAAAATACATAAGTCTAATATAACTTGTTTTTATGCCGGGTGGTGGTGGCGCACGTCTTTAATCCCAGTACTCGGGAGGCAGAGGCAGGCGGATCTCTGTGAGTTCGAGGCCAGCCTGGGCTACCAAGTGAGTTCCAGGAAAGGCACCAAAGCTACACAGAGAAACCCTGTCCCGGAAAACCCCNNAAAAATTGTTTTTATAAGTTATATATTAGATTTGTCTTGACTCTTTCAAGAGAGATACTATATTTCCATTATTCAAGATAATAAACTTTCACTGCAGTATAATTATTCTATTATTAGTCTCTTGGTGTGCTTAATAAATTTAGTTTTATCATTATATGTGTATAGGAAAACATTGTATATGCAAGATTTTATATTATTTTGGTTTTATGCATTCACTGGAAGCCTTGGAATATATCTTTCATGCCCCTCACTCGTGGAGGATACATCCCAAGACTTCTAGTGAATGTAAATTTTCTTTTTCCTAAAGCAAGTAAGCGAAACTGGAAGGAATCATGAATCATATAAGGATATGTTNGGCATGTTTACCTTTATAATAATTTACAAACTGTTTTCCAAGAGGATCATACTATTTTGCAATACCAACACTGTATGAGAGTGAATGATAATATTTAAGTGAATTATTACTAACATATAATTTAGATTCATTTCTAGGAGAACATTGTGGAGTTTTTAATCCTAAATTTCTCTTTGTGCTTTGTGTTGTATTTAAGAAAGAGACATTTGGAGTCATTTTGGTTTTCTGACTACTATAGTTGAAATTGAAATGTTTTTGCAAACATTTCGTGAAAAATCCGTAACATATGTTTTACATTTGCTCAAGTTTGGACTTTCCTTAGGAAAAATAGATGCATTATAATCAATCCTACAGTGGTAAGAGCCCCCACCCCCCACACACGCACACACACTCTGTATGTAATTGAAAACTATGCATGCTATAATAATAGTAATCTTGATAAGTACAAAAGAACTGTGCTTTTAAAGTTCTTTTAAAATTACATTACTATCATCAGATTGGTGTTTGTGTATCTGTGTACTCTGGTCATTCTATGATTTTTTTTTTCCCTCATCACATGCTGGAGGGTTTGTTTTTTGCTTACTTGGTTAATGGAAAATAGATAAATCTAGTCTCTTTGTTAATAGGCCATATTGAAGAAACTGCTGCTTTTTTAGGTGTATATCCTTTGGAGAGTAATTTTCTTTCTTTCTTT
>LZPO01087209.1:20852-40957 GCA_001675575.1 Neotoma lepida | reverse complement strand
CTTCACCTACTAATCCTAAGCAATCCTCTTGCCTTACCTTTCCAAGTAGCTTGGACTGCAAGGAGTAGCACTATGTCCTGCTCTAAACATTCTGTGACCTGCTAGTTATTCAAAGACTCACCTACTTAAATTCATTTCTTTAGATTACAAAATAAATTTTAAAAAATTGTATGTGCATGCGTGTGTGTTTGTGTGTATATGTATTTGTATGTGTTTGTGTGTGTGTGTGTGTGTGTGTGTGTGTGTGTGTGTGTGTGTGTGTGTGTACGTATGTGCACGTGCAAGCAGAGGTCAGAGGATAACTCTTGGGTGTCATTTCTCCATTTCTAACTTGTTGAGGCAGGCTCTTCTTGTTTCTGCTGCTGCACGACCAGGCTAGGTGGTCCATGGACTNCTATCAATTCTCTTGTCTCTTTCTCCCATCTCACCATAAGAGTTAAAAGATTAGAGATCTATAATANGGAACTTGGGTATTCAGGCTTTGAAGGCTAATGCCTTTACATGCTGAAACATCTACCTAGCTCACAAGGTATATTTTTATTTTGTTTTGTTTTGTTTTTAGAAAGAAAATGAGTCTGCTCTGGTTTNGTTTTGTTTGTATTTTGAAATNTGGTCTTACAGTGTGGACCAGACTGGCCACACTCCTGCCTTAGCCTCTCACGTGCTGGAATTNCAGGTGTGTACCACTATCAATCAGCAAATCAATCTTTCAGGTATGTTTTAATAGTTTAAAATCAGCTTTTTCTCCAAATACATTTGTATTTACATTTACAGACGTTGTTCCTGAATCCAGTTCTAATCAACAGCAAAGTGTGAAGCCTTCAGAATAATAAAAATGTAACCACCTAGGTCACCCTGACTCATAAAGGTTACATTGATTCAGCCTTCTTTNCAAGGTTTTCTGTTGAACAGCATTATCTTATACCACAAAGGGTATTAGATGAGTATGCAAAAGAAGCTTCCCTGCCCATGTTAATGGTTTGATCCTTTAGATCATCTTAATATGTTCTGAAGATGCCTAACCATACATATTATATGGTTTTGTGTAACTATAATCAGCTATAAATTTTTAATAAAAAATCATAAGGACAAAAACAGAAACAAAACTAACAAAATCCCATAATATTGAAAGATTACCTTAAATATAAAGAAAAAAGGAAATATTTTTTAAATATGCAGTTGTGGATGATACATTTGTGTAATTACATAAACTACCATAAATGAGAATTTCATAAGTTTAGGTTCTTCTGTTAGGGGTTCTCTTGTGACATTGCATAAACTGGTCTTAAACTTCAGGTCCTCCTGCCTGAGACTCCTNGGTAGTTGCAATTTCAAGTGTGTGAGATCTTGTCTCTTTTTTTATTGCTGTTGTTATTTTTATTTTTGAGACAGTATCTCACTATATAGCCCTGGCTGACTGGAACTTGCTATGTAGACCACACTAGCCTCAAACGCACAAGGATCCTCCTTCTTCCATCATGCCCCACCATACCTCACATCTCTCATTTTGAATAAAGTTGTCTTCTGCCAACAGTAGCTTGGGCATCTCATGCTTTTTCCTGAGATTACCTTCTCTGTCCTACCTAGGGTAGAGAGTGATTATATCATAGCTATGGAAGTTCTGGATGTGGTAATTACTTTTTTTCAATTTCATAAAACATTTCCATTCTTTTGGAATTACTTGNTATATTCTTTGAGGAACAGTGCTNTATTATTTACTAAAGTTAAATATAAAAGATATCAGCTATTCCTGGTTAATAGGAACAATACAAATTTTTTTGAAACAATGAGCTAATAGTGTTTACTTTTAAATATAAAAATGTTCCTTTGTTATTAATAGAAGACACCCATTTATATGTCTTTGAATGATATATGTATGGTATACATGTTTCGCTTCTTTGATTTTGTTTGGTGCTGGGTTGAACTTAGGGCCTCAAGCATGCTAAGCATTATTTCTACCACTGAGTTATGCCACCAGCCACACACACACACACACACACACACACACACACACACACACACACACCCTCTAACACAATGTTCCCTTGACGAATATAAGTCTTTTTGTTCCAAGTTCTGAAAGTATTGGTCTGGGCTGGGCAGTGGTGGCGCACGCCTTTAATCTCACCACTCGGGAGGCAGAGCCAGGTGGATCTCTGTGAGTTCGAGGCCAACCTGGTCTACAGAGTGAGTTCCAGGACAGGCTCCAGTGCTACACAGAGAAACCCTGTCTTGAAAACAAAAACAAAACAAAACAAAAACAAAAAAAAAGAAAGAAAGAAAGTATTGGCCTGGGTAAATGCCAGCTATAGCTCCTTTCGCTTCTTATCTTGCAGTATAGAAATATACCTCAAAAGTAGTAGATGAGGAGAATAGGGGAAAAACAAGCACCAATTTAAAAATATTATCTCTGGGTCAGTGAAATGCCTCGTCTGTTAACATACTTGCTGCCAAGCTTGATGATCTGAGTTCCACATGGTTGAACTTGATGACCAGGACCTACAATGTGGAAGGAAAGCCAGCCTCCACAAGATATTCTTGACCTATACATGTATACCTGGTATGTGCCCACACACAAAATGAATAAACACACACAATAAATGTATGTAATAAAAACAAAATATAATCACTAATATTGTGTTCCGTCATGCTATGGAATACTTACTTTGAATGTGTTTGCTTTAATCCCTTTACTCTTGATTTTGTTGTGTTTAGCATTAAGTAAAGTAAGCTTCGGAGGAAGAACTGGAAGTCTTAGTAGTTGGTTTTCAGCAAGTGTAAGTTCTTCTAGCAGAGAAAGTTTTGAAAAAGTACTATCTTCTATGTCTTCTATCAAGTTTCCCGTAAAATCAAGTCTTCTTAAATTAGCTTGACAGAAATAAATACAAAGATAGGATGTTTGAATCTCATTGTGTAGACTGGAGAAAAGCATTTAACAGATCACCAGGCCCTAAGTTTCTGTTCAAGGCCCAGGATAGTTATTTGCAGTTAGTAACTCAGTCAAGTTCATCTTGCAGTGCTGGTAATCTAACCTACAGCCAGGTACTGGAATTCCAGCTGTGCTATCATGAGGTGCTAGAAATTGAACCTGGGGCTTCATGCTTGGTAGGTAAGCACTCTACCACTGAGCTATAGTCACAACCCCATAAGTCAAGTTTTGTTGAACATTGAGTGTTTCTGTGTCTAACAATGATGCCTTTCCTTACTGTGGTCTTAGAATGTATGATTCAGAAGGAATTTTAGAGTTCATAGTCGTTCTATCCTTCTCTGAATTCATTATGAACAAACATATCAAAGGAAATTTTTACTGCACATAATAGGGAAAATTGTAATTAATTAGATTTAATCATGTAATTATTTTTTAAATTTTTGCCANCATGTTTTATTATAATTGTGGGTACATTGTATTAATTTTTCTCCACTTTCTTACTTAACATAACAAAAACAAAAATGTTCCCTGACTTGTTAACATGGTGCAGACTGAGAGACTGAGACAGATTCACTCATTCATTCATTGTCTTTCTCTCTCTCCCTCAGTTGGGGGTGGCTTAGGCTGAGATTGTTAGGATATAGTTTCTTTTCATTCATAGTAGCTGTCTTCTAAAAAGTTGTTGCAACACTGAATTTGTGAATATAGAACCATTGCTTCTAGGGGAGCTCCAGAGGCAGGTGCTTTTGAGCTTCTGCTCACTCATTTTTGCCAGCTAATTAATATGAACCTTGCTTTATATATATTTTTGTTTAAAGACAGCTTAATATACCTTTTGGATTCATAAACATTGGTATAACTCATACTTCAGTAAATTTATCTAACACCTGCATTTTCTGCATAAGCTCATCATTGCTTCCTGCATTTAGAAATACTAGATGGCACTTCAGCACTATACTTGTTGCCATTTCAATGGCACTTCAGCACTATACTTGTTACCATTTCAATTAACATTTTCAATATAGAGCAGAAAAATGTGAAAAACATGATGCTAGATGTGCTGAATAAGATACTGCTACATTTTATAACAACTGAAAGTAGACCATTGCCTTGTTGTACCTTAGCTGGAAATTTGTATTTTGAGTAACTCAGTTTTGTTGTTGTTGCTCTGTGAATTTCTGCTTGTGATCATAAATGTACTGGGAATTGAACCCATGGCTTCATATGTGCTAGGCAGGTGCTCTAGCACTGAACTACATGTCCAGAAAGATGGATTTGCCAATACGGAAACTATAAAATAAAGGAAGACCAACTGTACTTCAGTCTGCAACTTAGACTTATTAGTGACAGCATGAATCCAGTTAGACTTAATCTCAGATACAGAGTTGAAAAAGCTGGGGGTGTGGCACAGTGGCAGAAAGCAGTTGCCTATTTTTGGCGGGGGACAAATCTTGGACTCAATTGCTGCACTCCCAGTAAATAAGGAAATAAAATGTACTAAAGCTAGTGTGATTCTTGGTTGTGGTTTTCTTCAGNAACAATTGATAACCTAGGAGTCTAGAAAACTGGCAAGGAATGAGTAGTCCACGACTGGGACTTGGTATTGCCAAAAGGGCATTAGAAGTATGCTGACCACAATACCTTAGTTCAGTTAAAGTTTGTTAGAAAGCCAAAAAGTAGATTGCCAATGATCTGGCAAAGAGTTAAACACCACTGTTTCAGAATTGTTTCCATTGAATCATCCAAGGAATGTGGTTGCTTTTCATGNTAATGTCAGCTTGGTTATCAGTATTTTTAAAATTGTTCTCCAGATATTTTTTTAAAGGTTGTTAATTATGTGTACATATGTTTGTCTGTGTGTGTGTAAGTGCATGTGTGAGTGCAGATGCCTATGGAGCCCTGACAATGGTATCAGATCCCCTGGAGCTGGAGTTTCAGGTAGCTGTGAACCACCTGACATCGTTCTGGGCATCAAACTGAGAGAGCAGCAAACACCCTTAAACACGGAACCATTTCTCCAGCTTCCTCTCCACATATTTTTAATATGTAGCAAGGTTTAAGAGTTATAGGTTAAAGAAAAGGAGCCAAGTGCTTGTAGTCCTAGCACATGGGAAATGAGGGCAGGAGGGGAGGAATTGAAGATCATCAGCCTCTACTGTATACTGAGTTCAAAGCCAGTCAGTACTACATGAGATCCTGAAGAAAACAAAACAGTCAAAAAGTAATAAACAATAAACAAAGGGAAATAAAAGCAGTTTGTGTATTTATAGTGAAAGTGGAAAATAAAGTATCTAGTTAGTTGAAGTAGCATCATGGTCATACTGATACTGCTTACCACTGAGGCAGTGTGTATCCTGAAGGTGATACACTATGTTAGATGGAATAGTAAAATCACCAGTAAAGAAGGATCACAGAAGTCTGGATGGAAAAAAGATTCTTCTAGTAAGACAAAAGATTGATTTTTGTAAAGTGTATGTAGTATACTTGAATACCCCAACAGTGCTTATATATGTATATATATATGTAGCAAGTGAAAATATGTAGAAATTTGTGCTTATATATTTTAAACTTACGCATATCTGCAAAATCTTTGGCGGTCAGCTTTTTAATTTTGTTGAATCGTGCATAAAGATAAGCAGATTCCTTTGGCAATGGTGGCACAGCATCAATGTCAACTTCTTCACAGTAGACAGAGCCACTTAAACACACACACAACAGGCATGTGGGCATTTCTAAATTAGGAGACAAAATCATAAGCATAAACTCATTTGAAAATATTTGTCATCTGATGGTGAAATTATTGTTATAATGAATGCTGTGATTTGAAAAGGTATGTTACAGAATCATTGGTATATCAAAAAGATAGTTATGGTGACCATCAACCTGTATTGTACTTAATGATTCATCAGAATTTTACTTAAAGTATGTAATCAACATATCTTATCACTCTATTCTTACTGTATGTATGTGTAAATTTGTGAGTGCATGCATACCATAGTAGGTTTGTGGAGCTCAGAGGACAACCTGCAAGAGATAGTTCTCTCCTTCTACTGTGTGGATTGAACTCAGGTTTTCGGGCTTGGCAGCAAGAAGTGGCTTTACCTACTGAGCCATTTTGCTGGCCCCTCTCTTTTCTGTTTTTGCTGTGATTGTAGCCCTTGTGGAGGGCTACATTTCCTCATTTGAATGTGAAAAAAAAGAATCTACAGTGAAGAACTTAAGGATTGATTTATCAAGTTCAGTGTTTTTGAAATTTGATGTGTTGAAAACATTTTTCAAATAGATGACAGTAGTTAATGACTTTAAAATCCCAAGTGAAAGGAACAAACCATTAACTTGAAAATCAGTCATTTCTGGAGTGTTATGATCCTACCTCCAAACCTCACTTGGAATGTCTTCACTTGGGCTCTTCTTTAGATGCCTAGAGTACTTCCTTGGTTGGTCATCCCTCTCCACTCTTCTTAGTCCTCCTTACTCTCCCGCTCCCTGTATCTTTTACTGTTTGAAAAGTACAGGGCTTTCTCTCTAGGGCTGACAGCAATGGGTACATGGATCTAGCTGACCTTGGACTGGAACCATGAGTTAGATAGAATAAATCTTTTCCCTTGGTATATGCCTTAGTGATGAAAAAGCTAAGAGTCTTTTTAATTNTAGCCGTTCAGATAATATATATTGTATGGTATCTTAATTGTTTTAATTTGCATTTTCCTAGTGATTATATGATTTCCACAAAGTGTCTATTGTATGTTTTTCCTTTTTCTCTTAATTTTTGTATTATTGTAAACATTTATTCTATGTTATTTGTAAAATTTACAATTTAAGTGTTTGCCCAGTTGTAACTTGTCCGTTTTTTTGTCAATGTCTTTGAAGTACAATTGTTTAAAATTTTAGTCAATAATTTATGCCTCTATATAGTTATGCCTCTATAATTTATAGTTATAGTTTGGTTGTGTTTAAGAAATATTTGCTAACCACTCTGATAGTCAGCTTTCTTTGCTATGACAAAATACCTGAGATAATCAAATATAAAGGTGGAACTTTTTGGCTCAGTTTAAGAGGTTTTAGACCATGATCAGTTGGCTTCATTGACCTTGAGCCATGGCACACACAATAAGTAAATGTAAATCTAAAAATAACAATCATCAGCTGCCAGGGTCCAGCCTCAGCTCGGGTTCAGGTCCTGAGGCAAGGTAGGGGCATGGGCGCAAGGAAAACTTCTGACCACCAAGTGGATTACACTCAGAGTTTTTCTTACCAGCGTTACATGAACAGCTTTATTATTGGCTCCTGTTTTTGATTTTTAAGAAATACATCTTATATTAAGGAATACACCATAATCATTACAAAAGCCCTCATTGTTCCCCTTTTTATGCTTCCCCAAATACGCCTTCCAACCCCTCATAACCTTATTCTAGACATAGAGGTCAGCGTTTTTGCAGGCTTAACTAAATATCCAGCCAGACATATCCTGCTCTCGCAGCACTTATGTGAGCTGACGGCTACTTGTGGTTACAAAATTAAAAAATAATAGACATGGGTACAATGCTTTAAGGACAACAATATTCAAACCCAGACAATTCTTTCATGTCTGTAAGATATGCTTTTATACAGTTCCCTTTTCTACAAGAGGGTCCCATGTCTCAATCTCTCTGTAAAAGGCAGACTTTGATAAGGCACTCTTGTCTTTCCCCATCCCACTATACCATACTTCTTCCACCAATATAAACCCCTGTGTATGGTGAAGATGGATCTCTCCGTCCCACATTTTGCATTGTATTTTTTCCTTTTGGAACATACCAGATCCTACCAATGATTCTATGCTGGGTGTCCAGGGACCTTACTCTCAACAGTTGGCACTATGTGTATTCCTGAGACTTTTTCCCTATTCTGTGTATGCATGCCATACTCTCCTTTCCAGACCTGTGAGACATGGTTAATGTTCCAAGTGTTGTTTTCCCATAGGTACCTAACTGTCTCTATTGAGTCAGAAAAGTTCCTAGGATTAGGAGTTGTAGTTAGTAATTCCAGATAAGAGATTTGGGAAGCATTAACCCCCTGTTGAATCTTAGGGGAAAATATTCGAGACAGAACAAAATTTCCAGGGAAAATTACAGCTATTGCATGTGTGACTGAAAAGTAAAACTAAAAACCACCCAAAGAATCAACAATATAATGAGAGAGAAAAGAGCCTGCAAGCTGCACAAATTTTGCAAATTCCTACATTGTCCCATGGACTACTGGTCCTTGGCAAGAAAGAGTCTGTTTCCATAAGTGCCTTGCCCTGACCCGAGGAAACCCATTGGACAGGTAGTCATATGCTGATCCAAGACTAGGCTGCATGGCTCCCAACAATCAGCTGGGACCAAACCTTCAATACATGAGCTTTTAGGAGGACATTTAAGATCAAAACCTTAGCAGTCATTACAGTGTTATCCTTTGTTTGTTCTAAAAATTTAAACTTATTAAAAGAAATATGAACATTTTGAATTAACTTTTTAAATATTTTTTATTATTTTATGTGTATGAATGTTTTACTTGTATGCATGTATGTGCACCACATGTGTGTGCTTGGTGCCTAAAAAGGTCAGAAGACATAAGACCTCTCTGGGCACTGCAATTACAGATGTTTGCAAGCCACCATGTGGGTGCTGGCAATTGAACCTGGGTCCTATGCGAGAGCAACTTGTGCCCTTAACCATTGAGCCATCTCTCCAGACCCTTGAGTTGACTTCAAATATGGTATCAGGAATAGGCAAGATTCTTTATTCTGTGGTGCTTTCAACATGACTTTTGGAAAGGTTTATTTTTTCTTTATTGGATTGCCAACACATGTCAGCAACTACTTGGCCATATAATAAAAGCCTGTTTCTGTGCTCTGATATGTTCTATTAATCTTCTTATCATAATGTTTATTTATTTTGGGGGTGTATGCCATGACATGCTTATGGAGGTCAGTGAACAACTAGGAGGAGTCATTTCTCTCCTTCCACCATTAAGTTCCAGGGATTGAACAAGCTTGGTGGCAAATGCTAATCCAGATCATTGGTCCTCTATAGATCTTTTAATTTTTTAAAAAAATTTTTATGCCAACAACATAGTATCTTGATTCCTATGTTTTTATAATATGTCTTGATTATAGGTAATGAAAACCATCTGACTTTATTCTTTAAAACACTCTTTGACTACTCTATGTCCTTTCTATACTTTATACATTTATATATATATATTTTCACATTTTGATGAATGCTTTAAAATTAAATTAAATATGTCCATTACTATTTATGAACATACTTATTGTCAACATCTCACAATGTCCCAAACCCATCTTGGCTTTTCCTACCCTAGTCTTGAAATTGGCAATCTTTTCACTGGCTCTCAAAGGAGAATGATGTTAGAAACTAAGATCTAGGTACAGAGAATGCTCAGTGCTCTTGGTGTCTCATTGCTGGAGGCTCTTTCATCAGCTAAGGTAAGATAATAGAAGTATATATATTTTTCCTCTGTAAATAATCTACATGTATTCATACAACATGTACATGTATATGTACATACTCATGTATATATGAATGCATAGCATATTAGCACAGACACAGAGGGGAAAACACATGTTATATTTCCATCTCTGTCTCTATATATGAACTATTGGTTGATACTGATACCTTCTGTCCTAATCCAGCTCCAAGTTGTTCTTTCTAGCCTTCTGCCATTCTCTGTTTATAATGATCTTCTGTAACATTGAGAAACATGACTCTCATTAACTATATCATGTTTATTCAGTCTAGAACACACATTAAGCATTTTTAATATTACACTCCCATAGCACTATGAATATAAACCTGCCCACTAGAATTTAGTATAGTCATGGCTAGATAATGTTGTTTTGGCTAATGACAAATTTCATACATGATAGCGTATGCTTATAATGTTCCAGATTATAATGTAACTAAAAATTTTGTATCACCCAGTGACATTGTGGTTGTCAGAAAGTCACATGCAGTGTATTGCTCTTGTATGGATGTAGGGGAGATGACAACATCAACTGTGTGTTGATGCTTGGTATGCACACTTGTTGCATTGCCAGTATTTGATAATGATAATAAACAACTTCTAGCTTATATATATATATGTATGTATGTGTATATATGTATATGTGTATATATATATATATAAAATTTTTGACATTTTAGAGTGTGACTTTTTCTAAGTTTTCTGTAAAACAATATTGCTGGGTTAATCTAACAGCAGCATTGTGCATCTTGCATCTGCAGCATCTCTTGATTGTTACATTTTCTCTTATGTTTAATTTAGTCTCACTTTTTTTCCTCATGTCCCTAGGAGCAATGAAATAGTCTAACACCTTCACCCACATATGCACACTCACACAGACACACACTCACACTATATGGCCTAGGATGTATAATAAGCTATATCATCTAGATATATGTAAGTAGTGTACAGTGTTTACATAATAAATCCCCTAATGTATAGTGTAAAACAAAAGGTANCCTTGTCTCTTTTTACAGTACTTTAAAAAGCATTTCGTGTGTGNTATGTTTGCACGCACACACATGTGACTACAGAAGTGGGGATCAGATGACAAATTGGGNTGTTGGTTATCTCCTTCCACTCTANGGGTCCCTAGAATCAAACTTTGGTTATCAGGCTTTACGCAGGTGCCTTGAGCTGCTGAGCCNTCTCACTAGCTCAGTTTTTGTCTTAAGCAAGGCATGGCTGCTTCTGATTTGCTTTTCTTTAACTTCAAGATTTATAGTCAAAATACTACGTTTAAGATTTAGTTGCATTAGATTTTTTTCTCCTTGTTATATTAATTCAAAATACAATTAACTGTTTTAATGCTTATATTTCTATTTGTTTTTATAAGTTTATCTTTACTGCTTTATCTACATACGTGTTGGTTTGCTTATATGAAACAGTATTGTTCTCAAAAACAAAGCCTATACAAAAATTGTGTACTCATCCCTACATAGTTCTTTAGCCCATTTCCAATTCTCCCTCCCTTCTACTCATGATTTCACTAATTTCCTTGATGTAACTGGCCTAAGGGTCTTAGTTTTTTNAAATCCCCAAATTTTATCCAGAGTCTTACACATGCAAGGCGAGTGCTCTTAGCCACATCCTCAGTCCTTCTCAGTTTTTAGAAAATTCCCTCTTCTGTGTTTCTTTTCACATAAATGAACAGCTGCATGTAAGCTTTCTTAGATCATTTTTTTGTTCTTTTATTTTGCTTTGTTTATTGATATAGAGTCTGGCTGGCTTAAAATGCTGNATAACCAAGTATGACCTTGAATTTCTGATCCTCTTGCTTCCATATTTCATATTCTGAGATTGCAAGTATGTGCTACTATGAATGCTTTTGTGGAATGCTGAGGATCAAACCCAAGGTTTCCTGAATGCTAAGTAAGCACTTGACCAACTGAGCTACACCCCCAGCCTCTCCTTGTTCCTTTTTATAACTGCATTGTATTTCCTTGTGTGAATAGGCCGTTGTTTGTTCAGTGTTTGGGCTGTTGAGTTATTTGCAGTATTTTGTAATTGCCAATAGTGCTTTAGTGATTTTTGTATTTCTTATTTTGGATATGGGTCTTCAGGGTAAAATTCATAAAATGTGACGACTGTTAAAAATTAAATATGGACCTAAGGGTGTAGCTCAGTAGTAGGGCTTCCCTAGCACACAGTTGGCCTTCTCAAACACTGCCCCTCCCCCGAAAAGGTAACAAGTAGATCTCTTTTGATTTTGCTTAATACTGTCAAATTCCTGTCTACAGGTGTTGTACTAATTCACATTTCTGCTTACAGTATATTTGAATATTTGTTATTATACAATCTTGACCATGGACTATGTTGATATTTTGTCTTCATTTTTTTCAATCAGGTTAAAGATGGAATGTCAATGTAATTTTCACTTTTATTTTTTAATTAAAAGTGAGATTGAACATCTTTCATATATTTAGTGTCACTTTAAAGCCATTTTGTTTATCGTCTTCATAACTTTTGCCCATTTTCTAAATGTATTCTTAATTTTTAAAATTAAAAATATTATTGTTTGTTTGCTGTGTATGTATGTGCATGAACATTGTTCTTGCTATGTCACATGTGTGGAGGTCAGAGTACAACTTGCAAGAGTTGGTTCTTCAACATGGAAGACTGGGAATTGAACTCAGATAATCAGGACTTGGCCCTGAGCCATGTCATTGGTTGGCCCTCAGATAAATTTTTGTTCAGTTTCTTTATTTCAGTTTATGAGTTCTTTATAAATTGGAGACATTACATCTTTATAATATTGCAAATATTCTTCCCATTTTTGTCGTTTGCTTTATGTAAAAGTTTTTTCTTTTTTGTAATTTTATGGAATAATTTTTAAAATGGTTTCTATTAAAATATCTGAATTTTGAGCCATCCCACTACAGACTGTCTGCTAGTAATTGTAAGGCTTCGTCTTGTACATTTATTTTTTTAAGATTTATTTATTTTTTATGTACATTATGGTTTTGCTTGCATGTATGTCTGTGTCTGTATGAGGATGCCAGATCCCCTGGAACTGGAGTTACAGACAGTTGTGAACTGCCATGTGGGTGCTGGGAATTGAACCCAGGTCATTTGGAAGAGCAGCCCGTGCTCTTAACCACTGAGCAATCACTCCAGTCCCGTCTTGTATGTTTAGATCCCTGATCGTTCGTAAGTTTATTTTTCTTTTTATGAAATGTGAATCTAATTTATCTCTCTCCAAATGGCTATCTAGTTCTCCTACACTCAATTATTTAAAATATTTCTCCCTCAGGGATTGAGCGCCTGAGCACTTTTCCATGCTTTAATTATATACCAAATGTCTTTGTCTGATCTTTTTATTCTGTGTCAACAATCTTTGTTCATGTGCTAGTATCTCCAACTTGTTAAGCACGATACGTTTTATCTGGCACTATTCAGTGTTTCTACAGCTATTTTTTTTTCATTTTTCCTCATATGTATCTATAAATATTTTAAAATCTACTTTCCTAGCATTATCAAAAATTTGGTAATCTTAGTGAGATTGTCTATATTTTCTGAATTTGGAGAATAATGATATCTTTATGATATTGAGTCATCCTGTCCAAAAAAAGGATGTCTTCCCAATTATTCAAGTCTATTTTTACTAAAATACTTGCCAGATTTTTGGGATGTGTTTTCTGTTTTGGTTCATTTTAATTTTATTGTAGCACGATGGAAATTGGTGTGGGTGGGTATTTTCATGCTTTCGTGTGAAACCAGGTTATATTACTTAACAAGAATAAATCAAATATAATAACTATAAAGTATGACTTGTAGTTTGTTATTTTTACAGTAATTTTCCTGTTATTGTAATTGAAACAGACATTGTAGTTACTTACTTATATAGAATCATGTTTTTTTTCTTCTTTGTATTTTTTGTTTGTTTGCTTGCTTGCTTGCTTGCCTGCTACTTTTTAAAGTACTATTCATTGAATTTAGGACCTCATACAAATACTCTACCAGCACATCCCTGGCTTCTGTGAGTTTCTTGAAGATAATAATTAATTATATTATATTATATTGGTTGTAAGTCTGTTGCTTTTATTTGAAAAATAATCTTTAGTTCTTTCTTGAATTGATTTGTTTTTGAGACAAGGCCTGTTATGTAGCCTTTGCTAGCCTGAAACTTGCTATGTAAACAGGCTAACTTAGAACTCATTGAGATCTGTCTGCCTTTGACTCCCAAGTGCTGGGATTAATAAAAGCATATGCCGCCATGTCAGGCTTTTGAATTGATTTTTTTTTGTATAAAATAGTTATATTTATTCAACGTCATATCTTGGATATTTAGGTCAACAATACATATTACATATTAGTTTAATTTAACTGCAAAGAAAGCTTTCTCCAATCGACCTTTGGGATCTGCTTGAGCCACTCAGGCACAACAGACCTCAGGCTTTTCCTAGACTAAAGTGCTTGGGGTGGAGGTTGGGGAGGAATTAAAAATACAAGGAATAAACAGAAAACATCTGTGCCCCCAAACCCAACAAGTCATGAAATAACTTTCCATCATTTAGGACTGGAAGGTGTGTGACCCAGGCCTTTTGCCAGAGTCCTGGCCCTCCCTCAGAGCTCTTGGCCCACAGCAGCTGTCATTCTCAAAGTTTATACCAAGTCCTGATAGTCTCATTGATGACCTACGTTCCTCACCTCCATCATTGCATTGAATTGATTTTTTATGTGAACTGAAAACATACATTTTCTAAAGGATAGGTTTAGACAAAGTGCGAATGTTCTTGAATGTTCTAGTCCAGTTTTCACTCATAGTGGAAAATGGTAAGTGATGAGCAGTTCCCATTTAACTATAATGACTTTACCACTGAAAATGACACTTCAGTTTATCTGTCTTGAGACAATTTTTGATTGCTACAAAGAATAAAATTTATTTGTAGGTATTTTTAAAAGATGCTTTTCAGAAATACTAGATGATAGATTGTTCATACTTACCATCATTTTCTTTCTTGGTGGGTAATGATGGTACAACATCATCTTTTTGTAACTGGAGACTTTTCTCATCAGGAATTATCATAGTTTCCTTTTCCTATTGTAAAGTTAGAAGTTTGTTATCAGGTGTAATAAAGCAAGAGTCTGACTGTAAACTGGAAGGATCACAAACATTTCTCATAGTCACAATTAGAGGTATTTCATCAAGATTTTCTTTATATGTGTATGTCTGTATATACAAGTATGTATATATGTATTCATGTGTGTGTGTGTATGTGTGACATACATATTAGACAAAGGACAGCTTGTAGAAGTCAGTTCTCTCCACTATGTGGGCCCAGGGATTCTATGGCTGCAAGAGACTTTATGTGCCGAACTGTCTCAGCACTCTGTTAAGAATTTATACATAATTCCATTTCATTATTCATTAAATCACACTGTAAAAACTCTAGGTAGGATATGCATTCCTTATTAAAAGAATCAGCTTTTTAAAATTTTTTGTTTCCATTGGCTGAACTCAGTATTTGATAAATATTTGATATATTTAATTTCTAAATGTTAGCTAAGGAAATAATTCTCTGAGAAAAATTTTTTTCTAATGTAGAACTATTCCTTATATAGTTCTTCATATGAACTAATTTCCTCTTGCCAATGTCTGTTCTTCTGAGCAACAGTACAGCTATAGAATGTAAAGTACGAGTAAATTCTTTCATGACCTGGATGCTCTCCTGCCTTGTCCTTAGGATGGATCTCTCTTATTCTAGCCTCTACACCTCATCAGGCCATTGGTGCAGGCTGTTAACACTATATAACTGGGCACTGTCATTTCCCCTCTGTCCTCTTTTCAGAGTGTGTGTTTTCTGCTGGTAGAGTATAATTTATTATATGGGTACTGTTCACTCTACCTTCCCCCCTCCTTGCTCCATATTATCTCAGTGGACTCCTGACCTTCCCCTTAGCCCTNCTTTTCCCATCTGTGTACTGCCTAAACATCACTCTTCCCCATTGAGTTCTCCACTTCACACAATATTGGTCCACACATTTATATTGATGGAAAACTGCTTAAAGCTCCATGTGGTTAAGCAGAAAGCTTTAAGCTTCAAGGAATTTTGAAAGTGTCTTACAGTTGATAGACCCAGATCATTCCAGTAAGACAATAGGTTATAAGCTTTTTTGTTTTGTTTGTTTTAATTTGAAGCTGTTGCTAGAGATACCTGTCTGTTTTGTCTTAACCATAGGTAGAAATAATACCATCATCTTAACTCATATTACTTTGGAAAAAAGAGTGGAAAAAAAGAAACTGTGCCATTAACATTAGCTCATTGTGAGTTCAGGGGGAAAAGCGTATGGTCTGGTTAATCTTAAAATCTTTACTATCTNATTTGTAGTAAAAATAACTTTTAAAGTAATGAATATTATTATGTATCTGACTCTAATTTTCCAGTATATGTGTGTATCACACATAGTGGGCAGCATATAGTTTTATGCTATGTTAACTTTTTCCTCCCCCTAGTATTTCTGTATGCCCAGAAAAAAAACATAATTGCTTTGCTCTGAAGGTTGGATGTGAGTGATTGTGGTATAAAAGCCATTACTTAGTGACATGTCATTAGAGATCTTTGGTATAAGTTGGTAGAGTCTAAGCTGTTAAGTGTTATTAAAAGCAAATCCCCATAATAAGTAATTTTTCATTTGTTGGCACTCTATGTAATTGGCATGCATCACCAGTAATATTCTTGTATTTACTTCCTCGGTCTGTATTTTTCTGAATTCTATAAGCATAAGCTGATAATCTATCATCTTCTAATTTATTTTGAAGCAATATAACATATAACTATAGGATATTATATAGCATTATTTAACATAAATTTTCAGCTGTCAAAGATCATCTTGAAGTCTAATGTCTTAAATTTTAATTTTTGGTTTCTCTAGCTACTTTTTGTTTACCATTTGGTACTATTTATTAATTAGGAATCATTCATATTTGAAAAATATAATTACTTTAAATCTTAAAATGCCTTTCCCCTCCTTATCAAATATTGAAATTAAGGGAAAAACATGCATTTAAATGGGTATCATTTTAGAATATAAATTTAAAGTAAAAATAAAATACCTTAGTATTTTTTCCACGAAGGTATTTATCTTCATAGTCCTGGCTAAATTCGGTTTCTTCAAAATTATCTGNTCCATACTCATGGTTAATGTGTGAGTCCAGCTGAGTTTGTGGTGCTGGCTGTGTCAGAGGCACGAGCAGTAGCAGGAGAAGTGTAGGACGTACAGTCTTCATTTCAGCAAATTCAAGGTGACTGGAAGTTAGTAAACTAGTGACCTGATGGCTGTGGAACAAAACTTTTTTCCCCTGGAAATAAGAATGCAGACTATCGAAGCAATATTTAAAAGCTTGGAGGATATTTTGGCACGGTGTATGCAGTAGGGACTAGAGAGCAGCTATTTAACCCTTAGTGGTCCTTAATTTGATACTAACAGTTTTTTATGTACCAGTGAAGATTCTGAAAAATTCAGAAAGTAGTTTTATTTCTTACCTATCAAAAATTTAAGAACTGTTGCCTAGTTTAGTAACAGTTGAATGCCTTGAATACTTATATGCAGTTAAAATCTTGTTGGGATACCTGCAGTTTAAATGGTTAACACGAAGATCCATGATCCTGTGTCATGTGGAGTTAAAAAATATCATATTTCAACGTTGCTGCTTTAAAGGAACTCTTGATTCATATTGATGTAAAAGAAGTCTGAGAAAAGGATTAAAACTTAAACTTTAAGTTTACCTTCATAAAAAGTAGACAGTAACACTTTTCAGTGGTGTAGAATATAGGAAAAACATTTAATTTCTCTAGGTTTATATATTTAACAGATTATCACTAGTTTTAGTTAATAATCTTGCCTTTTTAAGCTTAAACTATGAAAAGTGCAACAATACCATTGCAGACTAGGGTAATTTAAAACTTTAAGGGGAGGAACTTTGGAGAATGTACTAGAAAGATTCTTTGAGACTCACCAGTGAATTTTAACTGCTGAGTACACGTTTCAGACAGTTTTAAAACTGCAAACAGAATTACTTAGAGGTGCTGATGCTGCACTATAGATGCCAATTTGTCAAATATCCAGTGGTTGAAATTTCAAAGTAGAAGGGGTTAGTAAGTTTTTCTCCTTCCAGTTCTTATCTATATTGATGTTAAAATCAGAAAATGATACATGAAAGTATTGCTGAAAATTAATTGTTCAAGGAAAATGAAACTTACACTACAGATGACTTTACATTTATTAAAACTTTTAGAATCACACTTTAACACACAGTATTTAAATTAATATGTGAAAAGCAAGCCTACCGTAGTCGCTGGTTGAAGTCCTGTGTGGTTTTCCTCAATAGGTGTTCATGCCTGTGCATTAGTCCCAAGTGGGAGGGTGAAGGAGCAAAGCTGTGGAATGGTTTCAAACTGCTGAATAAAGCTTCAGGGCCCAACAGCTTAAATTCCATGTGGTGGAATCCAACAGCAGATTCCATGTGGTGCATATCTTTGCCAGCATTCCTTCTCCGGGGTGAAATGCAGGGTATTATACAAGAGAATGTACTGAAGATGTTTGAAGCTGTGGCACCAGGGCTCCTGCAGTGTACTGGAATCCCTATCTCTTTTACCTTGTATATTAAGCACTAATCTTTTAGTGAATATTAATTTATAAAAATGACATATTTTTTAAATCATGCTTTTATTTTTGTGCTTTTCTGGTATATAAAACACTTTTGAATGAAATGGAGCACCAAACCAAACATAGTCTTTNTTGTTAATTTAATGAGAACTAAGGATTTTGTTCCCATACTATAACTGATACATTAGAAACTTATTTGTAAAGTAAGTTTTAACCCAAATTATTTTGAAGTTTTGTCCTTTGGTTTTTCCTTTGGTTTTTTAATTCCTTTATTTTAGTTCATAAGAGTGGGAAAATAGCTAGGCATAGTGGCGTACACCTTTAATACCAGCATTTGTGAGGCAAAGGCAGGCGGATATCTATGAGTTCAAAGCTGGCCTGGTCTACACAGTGAGTAGTACTCTTTGTTCTGTCTGAGTTCCACAGTCCAGGACAGCCAGAGTTACAATAGTGAGACCTTTCTCGAAAGATCCAAAAGAAAAAGAGAGCGTGAAAACAGTTTTTTATAAAGTTTGATTTTATAATTTTGTAATAGCAAAAATTTTTACTGAATGATACTTTATATTAAATTTGATTTTGAAAAACTAAAGTAGGGGCTGAGTGTAGCGATGCACACCTTTAATCCCAGCACTTGGGAGGCAGAGGCAGAAGATTCTCTGTTATTAACAGTCTGGTCTACACTGCAAGTTCCAGGCCAGCCAGAGCTACATAATGAGACTATGTCTTAAAAAAACAAAACTAAAAAGTTGTAGTGTAGATACCATGCAAGCATCTTTAAAGACTAATCTTAAAGAAAATACTTACTTTTGCTGGGCACATACCTATAATCTCAGCACTTGAGAATCAGAGATAGAAGGAAGGAGAGTTCAGGGCTAGCCTGGATTACATAGCAAGCCCTTGTCTAAAAAAAAATTATTTTTACTTTTGTTATTTTGTTATTTTATTTTGTTATTCTTTGGTTCTTTCAGTAGCCAAAGTCGGAATTCTTTTTTCCTAAAGCAAAATGTGAATAAATATTTAAAACAGAGCATGCGGGCTGGAGAGATGGCTCAGTAGTTTAGAGTACTTACTGTTTCTTGCAAAAGAGCTTGGTTCAATTCTCTAAAAGGAATAAGAACTCAATGAAGAAAGTCCANCCAATGGTTGTGGCTTACCCAGGGCCGAGTTNCACATAAAAACCAGGCATGGAGATGCTGGAACAGAGTCTAGAGTATGCCTGTGGTTGAACTTACTCTTCAGTTGACTAGTTCTGCATAGCCTAAACCACCTATCCTAAGTCATGTGAATGATCTTTCTGTCCAGGCTAACCTACCCCTAAAACTATTGTATCTNGCCCATCCAAACAAAGACAGAACTTTCAAGAACTGACATAGTCACTTCTGGGGAGGTAAAGCCAAGTTCAACCTCTCTTCAGGGAAATCCAAAGTCCTTATATACAGTTCCCTATAGAACTCTTTGAAACTGAAGTTGTTCTCCATTTCGGAAAGAAATACTACATTCTGGTAGAAAATTCCTTAGCTTTAAAGCACTGTTAAACATGAAAACTGCCAAATGCTTTAGTTTAGACGTTCTATTCCACTAAGAATTTACTCTAGAACATTGGTTTAGGTAACTCAGCAGAGTTATTACCCTTGGTGCCTTATATGGACTTTATTTCTTCAAGGGGGCCTCATCAGCCAGGTGCTTTTTCCTCCTAATTGTTTCTCAGCAGTAAGCAATTAAAAAATGTGTGAGTGGAGCTGAATTTTCAGGTAGCATGTAGCTCAGTTTGTATATTGTCTGCTTAATAGTCAAGAAGCCCTGAGTTCCATTGCCAGCCATACATAAGACAGGTATTGTGGCACCCATCTGAAACCCCAGCACCCATCTGAAACCCCAACACTTGTGAGATAGAGACAAAAGGATCAGGAGTTCACAAAGTTATTCACAACTACATGGTGAGTTCTAAACCAGCTGAACTATTTGAGACCCTGCTTTTAAAAACAGATGCCAGGTACACTTTGTGCACGCACGCAGCTCG
>LZPO01087209.1:0-13352 GCA_001675575.1 Neotoma lepida | reverse complement strand
CAGGAAGCAGAGGCAGACAGATCTCTGTGAGTTCTAGACCATCTTGGTCTACAGAATGTGTTCTAAGACAGCCAGGGCTGTACAGAGAACCCCTGTCTCAAAAAAACCAAAGGGGTATAAAAAGAAAAGAAAAGAGAAAATACAAGTGTGAAAGCAACTCTGTAGACAAAAATCAATAAAAGTGGTCTCTCTTGAATGAAACACTACTGTTAGGTTAATATCCTTCCTCTTACTCAGATATCCTCTTATAGCCTAGAGGGCAGCTTTTGTCTTCAGCTTTTTGTCTTCAGTTATTTACTTTATCATCTCTAGAAAAAATCCCATCATTGGAAGTCGCATACTCAAACAGTTTTATGCATTATTATTATTACATTTTATTTTTTTATTATTATTATTATTAGGGGCATGCACACATGTGGTCAGAGGAAAATTTGACAACCTGCAGTAGTTGGATCTCTCCTACTCAAGTCATTGGGCTTGGCAGCAAATGCTTTATCTGCTGAGCCATTTTGCTTATCCTTACTTGTTTTTTACATGATAATATTTCTAAGTTTAAAGAATAAGTTTAAAGAACAAAGGCATTTAAGCTTATTTTTTATTCCTATTTGCCACTCTCTCTTATATTTCTTAAGATTTGCAACATTTTTAGTAAGCTCTAAGTCTATGAGATGAAGCCATTGTCACCAACATCTTAAATGCAATTCTGATCTTATACTAACACATATTTCTAGATACATTATTTTGAGNAGTGTATGTTTAGATTTGTAATTAGTATGGCTTTATGAAGTCATAAATATATACCTATATAGTTTCTTGCCATTCTTGCATTTCATAATAATGAGAATTAAAGTGTTCTTCTGTTACTTCTTGACCCTCAAGAGTGTTGTCCTGACCATCATGGATTTCCTCCTCCTCGTCTTCCTCCTCATCTTGATATCTCCTGAAAACTTGAGTCTTCAGTAGTATTGTTTCACCATTAGTGCTCCTTTGTTCACCATAATAAATACTGTGTATATGAGGGAAGCAGAAGAAGATGTATGAACTTATTGGTTCTTTCAGTTTATTTTGGTCCACACGAAGGTATGTTAAATGGCGATGGTGTAGTAGGTCAGTAGAAGGGCACATCATTGTCACGTTGATGTCTGAAAAATACAAATTAAAAATTCATCCTGCATATGATAGTCATAATTCCATGTTTGGTTTTGTTATATGAGATATAATTTTATAATAATACTTGCAAATGGAGTTAGGTTTAATTATTTTTCTATTAATTAAAATAAAATGAAGTGAAACTCAAGTTTCATATCACCAAAATAAATATGAATTCATTGGCTTTACTGATTATATAAGCAATATATAATTGCTTCTTAGTAGAAGGAATCTTATAAAGAAAGAAGCAAAGGCAAAAAACAAAAAAATTCACAGCACTACTACCCAGAGTCATATGTCTTTGNATGCTCTCTAGTACTACTTGCTAATATTCAAGGTGGTAAAGTTGAGTAGAAAAGACTATAAAATAATTCACTCCCTTTCCCTAGGGTGCTATCTGCCATCTCCTTAGCAGACTTCAAAGCAACCCTTTTCAGCACTATGTAAAGCATGGATTATTAATAACTCATTCTTTATAAAGAGTCAAAATATGATTCATCAGTCATTTTGGTGCATGTGCCTTAATCTCAGCATTAGGGAGGCAGAGCAGGCAAATATATCTGAGTTTTAGCACGAGCCTGGTCTACATAAGAAGTTGCAGGGCAGCCAGAGCTGCTTAGAGAAACCCTGTCTCAACATTACAACCTACCCCCCCAAAAAAAAACAGTCAAAATACCAGTCAAAAAAGAATCTTTTGTTCTTTAAAAAGTGCACAATTTTGCATACTTTCTATTTCATTATTTTGTAGGTATAGATGTTCCAAATTCCTTGGAATGTAGAATGCTTGCTTCAATTTATTGTGTCCAACGTTGAGTTCTATAAGGTTGGAAAGATTAAATATATCATATGGAATATCTTTCAGTTTGTTGTGTGATATTCTTAGAGCATGAAGTTTTGGAAGTTTGTCAAAATAATTGTCTGGTATAGATGAAATTGAATTATTTTCTAAAGATAGATACATAAGTGAAGAAGGCAATCCAGGGGGCATTGATTCTAATCTGTTATTACATAGGTTGAGCTGCATTAATTTTTCCATTTTGGAAAGGTTCTGTTCTTTTAACATTGAATCAGAAAGATGATTATAGCAGAGATCAAGCATAGTCAAGTTTACCAGCCCNTCCATGGCATTTGTTTGAAGTGTGGAGATTTCATTATAACCAAGAAGGAGTCTTTCTAGAGATGTAGGAAGAGGAAATGGAAATTCTTCTAAGTTGTTGTGCTCTAAATGAAGTTGTTGTAGATTTGAAAGTTTAGCAAACACACCATAGTCAATCTTTTGAGATTTAATTTTGTTGTGGCTGAGGTTAATTTCTTTAAGATGAGTTGCATTGATGAATGAATTTGCAGTCACAGCCTCAATGTCATTGAACTGAAGGTTGAGTTGCTGAATGTGCATTGGAATATTTGGGATAGTCTTGAGTTTACGATTGTCACAATACATTGATGTTGGAAAGTTAGTTGGACAGAAGCATTCCTTAGCACAGCTTAAAATATTCTGATAAAAAGGCACTCCATACTCAACATTTTGATGAAACTGAAATTCTGGCTCATAATCCTCATTTGGCTCTTGGTCATANTCTTCATCCCATTGGTAAGCTTCGTATTGGCAATATACTCTAACCCCGAAACAGAAGAAAAGAACATAGACTGGACTTAAAAAGCCCATGTTCTTTTTGTCCTATTGCAAAGAGAAAAGTGATTAATACTCAGAATAATCCTCATTTAAATTGACACATAGAAGATTTATTATACTGGTGCCTATATATAACAGAATATTCAGGAAGCATGAGCAAAGCTCAAACCAAAATTTAATATTTAAGTACCTGTGAAGTAAAATTTAGAATCACATGTTGTATTGAACAGGAGTCAGTAGTGTGCTGTTCTATACTTTTTACTAAGTAGTCACTATCTTTTATTGGTTTACTTTTGCTTTTTATAGACTAGATTCCCTTTGTGGCCCTTACTGGCTAGAACTTACTATGAAAACCAAGCTGGCCTTGAGTTATAGGCAATCCTTCTGCCTCTGCCTTCCAGGTGCTGAGATTACAACACTCTCTACAGTCGTTATCATCTAAAAGAATCTCAGTTGTCTTGTTTTCTAAACTGTAGGTTTGTAATAATGGTGTGACATCACCAAGCACACTCTGGTATTCCCTCCACTGTAAATGCTGGGCATTCTTACCAACTGTCCTGTCTGTTAGTGATGGTTGCTACCTCTGTGAACAGTTAAAGAGCTTTGCCTATAAAAAATTTTTATTAAACCAAAATCTTGCTCCCTACTACTTCTATTACTGAAATCTTTCCTTGTCCTTTAAAAGAATATTCTTTTTTATGTGGTAACTTATTTAGTTACCTCCCTCCCTCCTTTCCTTCTTCCTGAGACAGGATCTCATAGAACCCAGGTTGGCCTCAAGGTTGCTATTTGTGAGGCTGGCCTTAAACTCATGATCCTCCTGTCTCTCCTTCCCAGGTCCTGAGACTACAGGGAGCATTACTATATCTGGCTTTGAATAATATTTTTGAGTTAAGGCCTGGATGTACAGATATTAAAATGACATTATAGTGCATTTTAAGGATGTTGTATTGAGTTGGATTATGGCTTCACAGATAACTAACAGTTATTTCTGCTGAAACTTTAAGAAGGATAGAGTATGTTCTAAACAAGGAGCCTGAAAACTTGAATTTCATTTCTGTCATTTAATAATTCTGCCTCTTGCTTTATTAATAAAATAAGAATTGCAGTTGCTGGGCATGTACACATGCCTATAATCCCACCTGCTCAGGGGGCAGATCATTTGAGCTCAGGAGTTGGAGACCAATCTAGTAATACAGTAAAACACCCTCTCAAAAAGAATAAAGTGAAATTTGTAATTATAGTTAAATTATACATTGCCTCGTGTATGTGTGTGTGTGTGTGTGTGTTTGTGTTTGTATGTGTGTACATGTGAATTCAAGAAGACAACTAAGTTGTCAGGTGTCATTCATCTGGCAATCATCNACCTTTTAATTTTTTAAGACAAGAGTCTCTTACTGTGTAGGCTAGCTGGCTGGCCAGTGAGTCACAGGGACTGCCCATCTCTGCCTCCAGGTGCTAGGATTACAAATGAGGTCACCACATCTGCTTTTATTTATTTTTTTTAACATGGGTTCTATGGAACCAACTCAGAACTCAGATCCTCCTGCTTGCAAGGTAAGGAAGGATTTTGTTGATGGGGCTATCACCCTAGCCCCATGTCTTGCCTGCTTATCTTGTGTCTTGTCTTAGTCTTGCTGCTTATGTCGCCTAGAAGATAAACTCTCTATTTTTTTGAGACAGGGTCTCACTGTGTTACTAGGATGGTCTCCAACTTGTAAGTTCAAATAGTCTTTGCCACCTCAGTCTCCTAAGTTAGAATCACAGGAGATATTCATGTAAAAGCTCTTGGCAAGGGGCTGGAGAGATGGCTCAGAGGTTAAGAGCACTGACTGTTCTTCCAGAGGTCCAGAGTTCAATTCCCAGCAACCACATGGTGGCTCACAACCATCTGCAATGAGATCTAGCGCCCTCTTCTGTATACAAATAAGTAAATCTTAAAAAAAAAAAGTTCTTGGCAAATTGAAAACTGCTGTCCAGTTGAAATGAGCATTATTTAGGAAAATGTTGAAGGGAAAAAAATGTATCTTTTTTTCGTGAGACCTTTTTTCTCTACCCTTCTCATCAGGAGTTTTATGAATGAATGAACGAACAAATGCCCCAACATCACTGTGTTAATGAAATCATTTACAGTTATTCCTCTAGAATGATACCTCCTGTTTTTCAGCATTAGTGTAACTGAGAAAATAGATACATCAATCATTTCTCTGACAGAGCTCTATTTGCTCCTTTTTCTCCCATGATTTTGTCTCGGTTCTTCCTGTGAACTCATGTCCTGAGCCCGCTAAATTACCAGTGTCATATTCTAAATTTTGAACATCCTGTATACTCTGACCATATATATCTTCAGGTAGTACCTCCAACTACAAATACTTCCTGAGTTTCAGAGGAGTCTACTGTATGTTGATGCTACTGGTTTTTACTGCCTCTACCCATACTTCCTTACAGTCTAAGTTCCCTCTACTGGGATTTACAGTTCATTGTTCTCATTACTCCTTTGCACAATCCCTGAATTTTCTGAGTTCTTTACATCTGGCAAATGGCAGTTTCCTCCCTACACTCATTCTGACTCACATAGCTGAATATGAAGAAGGAAAAAGAAAACCAGGCTGACTGGGCTCATTCTCAGTTCTTGGCTACAACTTCAAGTATGGCGTAGCTGCATTTCCTTAGTCCACCCCCTTTCCCTCTTGCCAAGACTACTGTTTTTTTGTTTTGTTTTGTTTCCTTATTTTTTCAAGGCTGTAAAACATCATTTCTCATCATTCTTTTTGGATGATGACCTTACTTTTTTAAAAGGGGGGGTTAAATAATTATTTGTACTTGCACATTATATTTATCCTTAAAGTGCCAAAATTGAAGTGCTTTATCTCTTTAGTAATATGTAATTTAGCAACATTTTAGAATTAGAATCTGTTGCTCAGCAGTTGTGAGAAATTGGAAGAAAAGGATATCCTGATAATATTCTGATCAGGTATTTCTTGGCAGCCAGTCTTCAAATCAAAACCTTATAACAAACAAGGGCCTCTGAAGATAAGAGGATTCCTTATGTTGTCACCTGCTCTTTGTAAACACTTCAGAAGGTTTTTCTGTACAGTGACCTTTGAAATCATGTCATTTATTAGTCTTCCTCTCATCCCCTGTGATACTTTTCCCTGCAGGTGATTTTATTTCATTTTACCCAATGAATCTCTTCTTAGCCATTTGCTAAGCATATTTTGTTACTTTTGTTTCCATATCTACAATTGATGCCTTATTCCCTATGGTATAACTCAGAACATCACAGTAACTCACTGTTAACCATCTCATTTCCCAATCTCTAATTTTTAACAAAGCCTAAGTGCAGTGCACTGGTTCTAAGTAGTCAGAGATCTGTGGAATGATGTACTTAATATATTTTATTAAGATTCTATCTTGTTAGTAATGCTTCTCGTTGTTCATGTTGATTTCTCTAGGCATTTCACCATGGTGGTTTCTTTAGATGAAAAAAAGTTAGAAAACGTGGCTATTATCTTTTGTATTTGTTTCTCTATAACAATATGTGATATTTCTCACTTACAGTGCATTGTCTATTAGAAAAATGGCAGGTGAAGAGCAAAATTTAAAGCAGAGCAACAATGTAAATTTTAAGAAATTATCCAATAATGTGAATTTTATNTAGAAGACAAGAGTGTCTTTATCATAACTTTTCTCTTACTTCAAGAAAAGCACTCATGTTTTTCAACCAATGTAGGTCCTAATCTAAATTAATGAAATTGAAGTATAATTTACTTAGTTCTAGAAACTTAAAGCATTATAGCATTTTATTATTTTAAAGATGTAATTCTTTTGTTGGTATACCGTAGAAACCAGTAAATAATTATTTAAACATGAGTTTTTCTAAGACAACTTTAAATTTAATTATGTAAAATCTTTTGCTATTAAAAATGTCTCAGTTATTTTTTAGCCATAATACACTTAAATCTTTGAGAATGATACAAATGAAAACAAAATATTCTAGATCAGTATTTGTCCCATAGATAAATTTTGAACAAATACACTCCTTCCCTACAACTGTACTCACCATCACTACTCGGATTTTTGGCTCAAAAGCATTAGCAAGTTTTTTTGTCATTTAAAATTAAGAATCAAAAACCAGATCCAAGAAACTAAAGAGAGATTGATTCCTTTAACCCAACGATCTTTNCCTTTGGCCAAAATTTATAAAGAAAGAATCTAAACAAATATTGTTTGTCGAGTAATTTTAAATGAGAAATTTAAACTCACCTTACTGATCTTTTTGCCTGAACATTTTACCTAATCAAAATTTTAATGTAATTTTTTTTACCAAATTTTGCTTCTCCAGATTNTGCTTTTATGATAGCTGCAGTCTATTTTACTATTAAACAAATACAATATACTTTTATAACAGTAATAATACATTCTTTAAGATTTGAAAATTATTTTATCATCATACCTGTTGAAATTGCTTTAGTTTCAGGGATTGATGAATTGGCAAATCCTTTAACTGAATCAGAAATGCCTAAATTCTTTAACGGAGTTTCTTAAAAAATCCACAGTAACTCTGAGTCCAGACAGGGCTGTCTGTTGAATTACTGTAGCAATTTAAGCAAATACAATCTGCTTGGAAAACACTTGGCTTGAATTAAAATTTTGTACTTCTTTTCATTATACAAAACTTTGTGGATTCAAAGTAAGATATTTGTGCTCTTGGTCAGATTTATGTGGCTAACTTCTTTCTTTACTCCTTAATTTTGGTTTGAGGTGTGGCAAGAATTTCCTCTAATATGAAAGGCAAACAAGACTAAATGAAACAGCATGTACTGATTACTGTTTTTATTTTCATTTTTATGCCAAAGAATTCTTCAGATTAAAGTCCACTCTGACCTGAAGCCCAGTGTCTCAGCAATTTAAGGTGGAATTCAGAATTGTATCCAGTCCCTGGGTTGACAGAGACTTGTATTCACATCAGTGCTTCCCTTTTTGAAGCTAGGAATCAGAATTGGAAACATACAGCATTTCATATCTAGTTTACAGTAGATTACATTGGTTTCACAGATTAAAGACACAACGTTTTCATTTAAATAGGCTACTAATAACTTTTAAAAGAGAAATGAATTCCCTGGCTATGGAAGTTAAAGTGTTGCATTATGAAGCTATATCTCTCTAATTTGCTTTTTTTCCTCAGTACACAAAGTAATTTTATAGTGCATTTGTCTTTCAGTGGGATAGAATGAAAAGGCTCTACTGCCCAATAACTTGTACTTCATGTTGTGGATTTAGAAACTTTCCCATTGCTGAGGGACCCTCCTTAAGAGTTCCAGCCAGCGAGCTTGCTTGCTGCAGGAGAAATTTTTGTGCTAATGTTTTCATAGTTAAACATTGAGTTAGCTGTGTCTCCTGGCATTAGATGTTAGGTTTTATGGAAGAAGATTCTTTCCAGCTTGAGAAGTTTTTTTTTTTTTTTGGTTCTTCAAAATAGTGTTTTCTATTAGACTTTATAAGGAACTTACAGGATTTATTTTTATATTTCAGATTTGAGAAAAGTATACAGTGTTTCAAGGATGCTTTGGCAATATTGTAAACATCTAGTCTATTATTTGAGACATTGGTATGTGAAATGTGGCAGACCATACTTGGGCCAAGATTCCGTTTTGTTACCAATCTTTTCCATATGTTTCCTATTACTGTCTTTTTTTCTTAAACCTTGGGCTTTTACACTCAGGAAAAGAGCAAATTTGTATGTTTTTTNTTCTCAAACATTCTTTGAGTCCCCTTCATAGTTCTTTTAACTGATTAATTTAAAACNAATCATTTAGTTTTAAATGTAACTATTAACTGTGATTTGGTCTTAAAATAGTGATTATGTTGTTCCTGTTTCCAGATTAGGTGGAAGAATATTTGTCACTAGATAGCTAGAGCACATTAAAACAAAACAAAGAAGTCTAGAAGCTGGGCATGGTGACACACACCTTTAATCCCAGCACTTGGGAAGTAGAGGCAGACAGATCTCTGAGTTCGAGGCCAGCCTAGTGTATTTCTAGAAAATTTAAACTAGGTTAGCAGTATATAGGAAGTTTCAGTTGGCAGTGGTTGAAAATGAAGGAGGTGCTGGGCAGTGGTGGCATACGCCTTTAATCTCAGCACTCAGGAGGCAGAGGCAGGCAGATTGTGAGTTCGAGGCCAGCCTGGTCTACAAAGCAAGTTCCAGGACAGCCAGAAGTGTTAAATAGAGAAACCCTATCTCGAAAAACAAAAAAAAAAAGAGGTAATGGTTAGGATAGGTGATAGTTTATTATCACTGATTTGGTTAGGTGGCTTAATTGTAGCAGTTGTGGAGATCTAGATGTGTATAAGAGACAGGGTTAGGATAGGTGATAGTTTATTATCACTGATTTGGTTAGGTGGCTTAATTGTAGCAGTTGTGGAGAGAAGTCAGATGAATTGTTTAAAAAAAATCTAAATTACATGCTAGACTTAGGAGTTTGTTGAAGCAGACACAGCATCTCAAAGCTGAACAACATACTAGTGCTGGCTAGAAAAACCCTCCTGATTCAGCCTAATTAATATAATAAACAAAAGAAGTTTTCATATATCTGTTCATTGTTCAGCTCTTTTAAAAAAAATTGAGCACCTACTTTGTGTAAAGTGATTTAAAACTGAGGACTCAGTAGTGAAAATTGTCATAGAAGAGGAAAATAGAATATAAAAGTTTATTGAGTGGAACAGTGTACAGCAGAGAATAAACCAAGGGGAAGGATAAAAATGAGTAAGGTAGAGAAAGGCAAACTGGCAGTTCTGTTACTGCTAAATGTGAACTGGGTGGAACAATGAAATTACCCTCTGCTAAATGGTGGGAGCCAAGTACTGCACTGTTGAAATGAGATATTAAAGGTACATAAGGGCATCTGGTAAGAGTGATTGATATGGCAATGGATTAGAATATGACACAACAGTAAGAACTCATATTTAGGTAAATGTGAATACAGATGACTATATGCTGATTTTTTTATAGATATGTGTATATACGTAGGTTAGAATACATGTGTACATGGCCTTGCTTTGAAGCTGCCAAGACATACAATCAAAGATACTCTTGTAGCAATGAGCTAGTAACCAGATCTTAGTTTCTGGCACCATTCATCTAGAAGAATTAAGACAGGGAAAGTGTAAAATGGACCTGGAACACTGAGAAGCACCAGAAAGAAAAGCTCTTTACAAAGAGAAGGATCTGGGAAGATCTGTGCCTGCATCTCAGTTTTACTATGAACCTAAAACTGCTTTTTTCTTTAAAAAAAAAAGGGGGGGGATGCAAATACTGTTTTAGGTAATGTATATTTAGTTCTAAATATTGTATGGGAGTAAGCCAAGTCATTATCAGAAAAGAGGAACTAATATGGCACAAGCTGAGCATACAGATCAAGAACATAGGAAGTGTCTTTGGAGGGATAGCCAGCACTGGCATCTTAATAGATGTGTACTTGGAAGGACACCTTCCAATGCTCTAAATGGAATCATATTATTTTGTTTGTTTTAAAAACAAAAGTCTTGCCATCTTGTCTAGACAAGCTTCAAACCCTAGGGTGCAAGCAGTCCTGCCACAGTTTCTCTAGTAGCTGGAACTACACACACACACCACTTCATTGACTTGGAATCATGCTTGCAGAGCAAATACAATGCTTGATAAATGAGCTCTTTCAGATGGCCCATTTGGGTAGCCCTGTAGTATTCCACACACTAAGTACCCACGTTTTGCGCAGCAGACATGACTCACCATTTACTATATGTATCTACCCCAGCAGGGCTCTGAGGAACAAACACGTTNGTAAGCTTTCTTTTCTATCAACATTTACTTTTTCTGTAAATAGTCCCTCTACCCTAGCCTCATATTCTCTTATATAAGGCAGAAACTTGGAATTCTCCAAATTAGGGCCCCCCAAATCATACAGTCTAGTACCATTAGAGTTAGTAGAGCTGATTGTTAAAATTCTTGGGTCTCTGATCACTACACCCTAAATCTGGGAAGACAAATTCCCTGAACATGAATCTGAGAACTTATAACAAGTGCTTCAATTATTAGGAAAACCCAACAACCTCTAACCTAAGTGCTTCTCTTCCTTCACTCCCAGATTGGTGTGTAGGGAAGTCCTTTGCATTCCACTTCTGAATATCTTCTGACCTAGGCATGTTTTGATACTATATCCACTTGTTCTCAGGAGGGCCTTGACTGGTCTCTATCCACACATTTTTTTTCGCCAACCTTTTACCCCTTCTTATTTTATACAAAACCAATTTTTTTTTGTTCTTTAAGAATTTCATATAATGTATTTTGAATTATATTCACTCCCAATTTTTTGCCTTAACACCCCCCCAAATCCACCCCACTTCCCTCCACCTCTCCTGGCAACTTTGTGTCCTCTCTCTTCCCCCTGCCCTTCAATAACATACCAGGTCCAATTTGTGCTGTCCTTATGCTTTTGGCTGTGANACTATCTACCAGAGTATGGTTAATATACTGGGCTCTNTCCCAGAAGTTTTCATCTGTGTATAGGTTCTCAGTTAGGGGTTCTCATGAACCCCTTCCCATTCAATACTAGAATTTTGAATGGAAATTAGAATAACTATATACAGTTGTCATACCATCTTCCATCTTCTTTTCTTCCAAGTAAATTAAAGAGTTATTACATTTTGGTTTATCAGTATTTTAAGTGACTAGCAGAATGTATCATTTATGGGATGGGTAGTAGGGAATCTACTCTCAGTAGAACATNGCTGGGACTTCCTGAGCTGGGAAGCTGTCCTCTTGGCAGATAAAGCAGCCTAGACAACAACTTAATCATGTGTTGTTGTATTGAAGCAACTTTTAAATTTTGATTATAAGAAATTCAACATCTTGCCTTGTTTGTGAGTCAGAAATTTAGATAGAGGGTGAGTGGAACTCAATGTCTGGACTACAGTGTCCTTTGCACAAATAAGAGATTGAAGTCCAGTGTTTATAGTGTTAAGTGTGAACATGTTTACATAAAAATTCAACAATAAAAATATATCCAATGAAGACAGCCCTTTGAAGTGCTACTGATGAGAAAGGAGCTTCCTGTGCTAGGATATTCTCTTCTTAATCTACATATACATCATTTATGTGGTGGTTTTAGTTATTAAGCTATAATGTATTTATTAGAGCAGAGGATTGGTTTACATTTCCTGCTGACTGAGGTTCAAGAATTTCAGCACAACTCACAAAATTAAACTGCTTGCCTTGGTAGAGACACTAATTCCTTTTCTGAGAGGTATTAAGGCAGATAACAGAACAACAGTTGATGAGCCACAGTTAAGGCCCAAAGCTTATATGACCTTTGAGTTTGAGGCTATCAGCACTCCTTTCTCCACAAACCTAAAAATGTACAATGAAAAAAAAAATGATGTCAGCCCAGGCTACCCTCAAACTCCCTATGTAGCCAAGAATGATTTTGAAATCCTGCTCCTGCCTATACCTCTCAAGTGGCCCAGCTGGAAATTCATTAAGATAAGAAAAATAAGTAAACTGGCTTGTTGTAGAATATTATTTTAAGGTGTGTTACTTTTGTTTATGTTGCATTTGTTTAACTCTGTGAAGCTGTGTTACTGTGCCTGTTAAAACACCTGATNGTCTAATAAAGAACTGGCCAATAGCGAGGTAGGAGAAAGGATAGGCGAGGCTGGCAGGCACAGAGAATATATGGAAAGAAATCTGGAAGGAGAGGAAGAAGTAGCCAGAGAGGGAGGAGGATTTCAGTGGTCAGCCACCCAGCTGCACAGCAAGCCATGGAGTATGAGTAAGATTTACAGAAGTAAGAGAATGGGAAAAGCTCAGAGGCAAAAGGTGTTAAGGAAAGCTGGCAAGAAACAAGCCAAGCTAAGGCTGGACATTTATAATAGAGAATAAACCTCTGCGTGTGATTTAATTGGGAGCTGAGTGGCGGATCCCCNAAAGAACCAAAACAACCAACAACACCAGCTCATATTTTTCACTTAATTTTTTAAACTTTGTTTAATCTTTGAATCTTGTTATAAATTATGTCCATTTATGCATTTTAATTACAAAGCTATAAAATCATATATGTAACTACTATGACTTCCCATATTCCATGCTATAAAAAAGTGGATGCTGTATTTTTCCTTCAGAAACCCCAACTTTGCTTCATCCTGAGTCCCTTTTCTGCAGTGTAAATCAAGATCCTGGCCAAGCCTGAGTGGAGGCCCCTAAGCCAGGAGCTCCTTCCTGACATAGCAGTATCAGGCTGTGTCCCCTGCTGCTAGTGACACTCAGAATCATCTTTACACTATTTTCTTTGAATAATAATCTTTATTAAAAGTGTTGATTTTCAAGCCAGCAGTACAGATTCAGCTACTCATTTACAGGAAGCATTAGACATGGAAAACATAGAAGGCAGAAGAACAGGTTTAAGGATGCTACTGGTATGCAGTTAGCAAAAATAGAATGTGAGAAATGCTGTTGGACAAGTAGCCTGGTTCTTCTGTCACATAAGTACTGAGGAAAGGAAGAAAAGAAATGGGAAGTGCATGGGTTGTT
>LZPO01087208.1:332351-356276 GCA_001675575.1 Neotoma lepida | reverse complement strand
TGTGTGTGTGTGTGTGTGTGTATGTGTGTGTGTGTGTGTGTGTGCCTGCGCACGCAGATGTGCACCACAGCATACATATGCAGGTAAACAGACAACTTTGTGGAGTTGGTTTTCCTCTTCCACCTTTATGTGGTTTTGGGAATAAACTCGGGTCATCCGGCTTTATGANAAGCACTTTTTCTAGCTGAGTGATCTCACCAGCCTGCCACTACACTCCTTACAGGTCCTTTCCAGAACTGGACATTTCAGATTTTTTAAAAAAATATATACTGTTAAGTCTTAGGGAAAAATGAAACATAGATTACAAGTCAGTAGAACTGCAAAGTCTGACCTGAAGCAAAAAGTGAAGATCTGCCATTGGTTAAAATTACTTGTGAAAACACTATTCTAATTCTAACTCAACTTTTAAAACATTTGAGCAAAGATCAGTTGGACAGAGACACTGAAACTAGCATACCAAATAGTTATTGTAGTTTTGAGCCTGTGTTTAGCTAAAAACAAAACAAAATAAAACAAAAAAANCAAAAAGCTTACAATGTCCAGATGACTTAGGAATGGACAGGATTGAGAACAAAGTACAGTCTTTATCTGGGGTCTGATTCCTTATATTTATCATAAAACAGTATTAATGAACTTGTATATGGCTAGATATAGCCCATGGGAACAAAAAACTTGAAGAATTTGCTTCCAGTACTATATAACTCATAGACTAGAACAGTGGTTCTCAACCTTCCTGATGCTGTGACCCTGTAATACAGTTCTTCATGCTGTGGTGACCCTCAACCATAAAATTATTTTTGTTGCTACTTTGTAACTATAATTTTGCTGATGAATCATAATATAAATATCCATTTTCTGATGGTCTTAGGTGACCCTCCCCAAAGGGGTCCCTACCTACAGGTTGAGAACCACTGGTCTAGAAAGATGTTTGTAATAATTTTGGAGCANTATCTGTTTCTGTCTTTTTGTCTCTGTGCTGGGAACTGAGTTCAGGATATTGCCCATTCTAGGNTTCTACTGCTGAGCTACATACACCCCGACTCCGTTAAGTCCACTTTCCCAAGTTTCCATCCTTACCATGCCTATCCTCTTCAAAATTTTGGCCATATTCACTTAATATTTTCACTTAAAAGAATTCAAGTTTTATTCGCTATGTTTACTTTAAACTGTGATATTGTTATAATAAGGAAAACATACCTAGTATCCTGACACAGAAGATGACATTGAAATAAATACACAGGAATCCATAAAAATGCCCATGTAAGCATGGTGCCACGGNTCTGTGGTCTCAGTACATGGAATGTGGAAGCAAGGAGGATCAGGAATTCAAAGCTACATTTGTATTTGCAGATTCAAAGCCAGAGGGAGATACAGGAGAGGCCCCGCCTTACCTCCCACTTCCAAACATTGTCTAAGTAAAAGCCTCTCCCTTGCTGCAACCCTGGGAGCTAAGTACTCTCACCATTCTCATCTCACTGGCGAGGAAACAGAGGCTCAGAATTTATATGACTTTCCAAGATCAACCTGTGAGTTACAGAGCTGACTTAAAACCCAAATACTTTAGCCAGGCCTTTAGATTCCTTGTGGGACTGGGTGTTCCTTCTGTACTTAGCTCCATTGTGAATGCCCTGAGATTCAAAATGTAGACATCTGTGAAATGAAATATAAGTAAAGAGTGAAGTGAACATGCTTGACAGGATACTGCCACAGACAGAATGTCCACAAAAGCCTGTTATAAGGGAGTGGAACAAGGTAGCTAGCTAAGGGTTCCTACCCTGGCTTCCCCCCAACAACCTTGTTTAAAAACAAAACCCTCACAATTTTAAAGAAGTACTTGTGTCTTGAGAAAGGCTAGGGCATCATCAATCCAAAAATCCCTTCATACATTTTTCTAGAAGGAAACTGAATTCTAAGCCAAGTAGACTGAGAGCAAGGAAAAGGTGGTCCCTGCTTGGTCCTGCCTGCTGCAAACAGCTGTTGTCAGATATCACCTGCACCAGAGGTCCCTGCTTGATCTCTGTACATCTTTTGGCTATTCAGTTTTATCCCTGGTTGGACACGATGGTATGTCTTGGCTCAGTCATCTACCCTGAATTAGGGTATCATGCATCTTCAGGGTTTGGTGCAGAGCCCCATCTCTGAGGGAGCACTCATGCATACTAAGCCATTCAATATATTCAATATACATTCATTCATGTATACTAAGCCATGTCACTCTTCCTAGGGCAGTGAAGGTCTCTTGAAGCTCCTGGAGGAGAAACTGTATTCTCTGGTTCATTACATTAACTGAAAAGAACATTGGCTTTGTCAAAGAGACACCCAGCATCTTAGACCTGAAGCCTCATCATCACATTCAAAATGGAAGTCGTTGTCCTTATGCCAGAACACTTGGGTAGAAGCCTTCCCAGATCCTTTCTTTGTTTTTCCAGACAAGGTTTCTCTGTGTAGATCTGGCTGTCCAGGAATTCACTCCACAGACCAGGCTGGCCTTGAACTCAGAGATCTGCCTTCTTCTNTCTCCCAGGTACTGGTATTAAAGGCATGCACCACCACCACCTGGTACCTTCCCAAATCTTTCATGCNTGTACATGTGTGTGTGTGTGCATGGTCACTTTCACAAACCAGCTTCCACAGCGTGGCTGCGTCTCTCCATCTCACATGCATGGGTGTCATTCACTTTTCCAAACTAAAACCTATCTGGGAGATTTTTGTAATATTCACATGTTTCTGTTCTAAGTGGTACTATAAAACTTCCCTCATGTGCCTTCATGAACATGTCTGATATAACTTGCCTGGTGAGGCTCTTTGCTGTGGGGAATCCCAACATGGCTCTGGGTCACATTTTGCCTGATGTTCTGTATCTGCCACATAACCCCCATGTCTTATACGATTCTTGAGGGTTGAAACCCCTTTACTCACCCGTAATACAAATCAGCTCAGACATTGAGGCACAGTTAATAAAATCAAGTGCCAAGTGCCAGAGGTGAACATGGAAAAGGTGTAATTCCTGCACTGAGCAGCAGGGGCGGCGAGGCAGGCTCACCAGCAAGGTGTGCTGCACTAAGTGTAGGAAGGGATATGAAGTAACTATGGAAACAGACCTGAGGGAATAATGACTTCTTTGGGAGGCAAAAAAAAGACGCTTAAAAGAACAATTAACTGAAGTTCTCTAGGCAAGCAAGTAATAGGGAGATTTATGGGCAGAAGCCAACAAGCTTAAATATACAGATGTTTAAAGCCTTGCATTAAATAGATGGAAAGCTACTATGTACTTCTTAATAATCAAACATGGGCACTTTGAATCTGGAAGTTTAAGCAATCCAGCTCTTAGTCTATCAACAACAGCAGCAGAGAATGCTCAAGTCTTACTCCATCATGGAAGGCGGGATTGTGCAGCAGTCCTGGATGGCGGTCAGTGGGGATGTCAGGTGTGCCGTATACGATGCTTCTACAACTTGCTTGTTGCGATTGACCACGTCCAGATAACGGTTGAACTTCTCACGGATTTTTTTGGCTAGCTGTGGATGACAGTGAGCAAAATAAATCACCCATTGATTTCACCTTTCCTGATAACCTAATTAATTTGCATCATGAGATACACACACTAAGTTTTAGATAACACAAAAACTACACCCAAAATCATCTTTACTTGGCGGACTGGGCAAATGTTGCAAAACACTTGGACATCATGGTAGGAAATTTAGACCGCAACAAAGTATCGTTTTCTGTCTGTAAGATAGGAAGCTGTATTCTCAACCTCTTACNTGTCCAAATTCAATGGAATGATGACTGTCTACAAGCGTCCTGCTGGAAAAAACACACATGAGGACCTCAGATATTATTGCCGCCGGCATGACACAATGCACTGTGGCTAAGAGAGCAAATAATGGCAGGAGGAAACAGAGTGAGAGACTTTGTGATTCTGGAGTCATGTGGATGGGATCGGGAGTGCAGGAAGGAAGGGAAGTGACACTCAGTGCCTTCTGTACAGCCCTTGGGGGGACACCATTCACTGTCTCCCATGTCAATAGCAATCCTCTAGGGAGGTACAATGGAGACACTCATATAAAACAAAATATATAATTAGAAATGTACGTGGATGTGACCCATTACACCGTTAAGATGGACAAATGCTGAACTGATGTGAACAGAACACTTGATCATGATTTACTTCCATGTGGGACTAAGAAAAGCAAATTCATACGTATACTGCTTTGCCCTCCATTGTCCCTATCAAATATCACAGCTTAATTATAGCTCTCCAAGGAAAACAGTGTTGTTTGTCTTCCCCTTCAACAAAATGTTACCCAAATGAGATGACTGATAGAATTATGGCTAATTGGTTTTGCAGAGCTATTCATTAACAGCACGCCAGAGGAGAACTAACCATCCCCTTTGGGTCATGCAGTTCATACAACCTAGTAGCCTACAGGCAGGAACATGGAGGCAATCAGAATATCTCCATTTGTTTTTAAAACAATATTTTTCCTCAGTGATATGCTCAAAGAATTGAAGCTCNTAAAGTTTCCTAAAAATTGTACTAATAAAGCTTGGAAATCTTTCTGGNTATAGAAAAGAATATGAAAGTAATTTGAATTGGATGATTCTCTTTGCTAGAGGGGAGCTGTACGGCTGGAAATTATCACATCAACCTACAATTCTAGTCCCTGAGCTAGAATTCTAGCTGTACCAAGATGTGGGTTTTTTCTGTGAAGGTCATNGAGGCAATACATATATTTAAATTTCACACCTCAAGTTAGATCACTCACTAATTATATTGTCCCATGTGGCAATTGTACGGCTGGTGCTTCTAGCTGAGAAAGTCTCATTCCTGCCTCTCCAAACCCTGCTCTCTCAGAGAAACCACCAAGTGGCGACTCCTACCCTGAAGCTGCCAGCTGCACAATCCCTTCCCAAAGCGTTATAACTGGGCACAAACCCAGCTTGTGGAGGACGTCATCACCCCTGCACCTACAGGGTATTTAAGCCCCTTCCTTTAGACCGGCCATGTGATTTTTCCCCTGCACCCTTCCCCTTGCCTCAATCTCTGGGGGCTGGAGGATCACCCAGGAGTGCTTTGCCCAAGGAAACCTGGTCTTTTGCTTTTAATTTGGCTTGATGTGGCTTACTGCGTTGTCTGAGAAACCTAATATCGGGGTACAGAAACCTATCAGCAACATTTAGAGACAATTTTGATTGTGATAACTTAGTAGAAACTGATATCAAGTAGATAGTAGGAATCCACCTAAACATTCTACAATGTGTAGGATAGTTTCCCATAACCACAAATTATCTAGCCCTCAAATTTACTCCTAGAAATTACCAACCTTATTTATTTATTTTTTTGGTTTAGTAGCCAACAGCTTCCTTAACAATANAATCTATCTAACTACCCATTTATCTGTCTATCAATAAATCATCAGGCTGCCAGGATCAAACTCAGCTGCATGCTAGTTCAAAGGTTGAGAGGGTTTTATGGTCCATGGTCACTTGGCAAGAAGACCATGTGGAGGAATGTGTGGTGGGGAAGTTTCACCTCAGGATATGANGAAGCAGACACTTTGTTATGAGTCAGGAACTCTAACACATCCCTAGATGTAACCATGATCCTACTGTTGTATACAAATCGGGAGCTACCATGCCCTCTACTCTACTGCTGGAGTCTGAATGGCCTTATGATGGCTTCCATNAGTAGAGTATACAGAAAGTGACACTACATAACTTTCAAGCCTGGGTTACAAAAGATCATATGGCTTCTATCTGCTCACTCTTCATGATGGCTCCCACCTACCATTCTNTAAGAAGCCANAGACACAAGGAAAAGCCATATTATGTGCTTAGTTGTTAGCCTAATCAAGGGCTTGAGCATGTCCTGGAGTAATCCTATCTGGGCACAAGTCAAGAAGCCTCTAAAAGGGCTGGAGTGATGGCTCAGTGGTTAAGAGCACTTGCTGTTCTTGCAGAGGACCTGNGTTCAATTCTCAGCATCCACATGGTGGCTCACAACCATCCCTAACTCCTGTTCCAAGGGATCAGATACCTCAGTGGACTGAAGGCACTAGGCACACAAATGGTGCATATACATAGATGTAGGCAGAATACTCACACACATAAATAATGAAGAGGCCTCTAAAGAACTGTAACCCCTAGACTCTGCACTGCTGTCTGTGCAGACATCACAGAACAGAGACAAGCCATCCTTGTAGGACCNGGTCCAAATTCTTTACCTATACAGTCCATAAGCATAAACACATAGGTTTATGCCACTAAGTTATAGGTAGCCCCCTCCCCCCCAGCAATAGTTAAATGAAACATCTAAGGATAGGCTGAATCCCATCTTAGAGCAAGCATGCTGAAGACAGGCTACATAAAGCTGGATAAATACAGGTGCTGCATCTGAATAATCAACATTTTAACTTGTAGACTGTAAACCTATTGCAGAGAGGTGTCAGGGGTTCATCAGAAAATTCTAATGATGCCATATGAAGGGATTTGCTATATGCCAGACACGGGACTCNACAGTGTAGATATTCTTGTTTTATGTCAACCAGGTTAAGTGGTTAGCACAACGCCACAGAACAATAGAAAGATCACTTGCTCTAAGTCAAAACTGTCTTGCTTGTAAAGCCTGTGTTCACCTGCTCAGACAAAGCAAACCTAAAGAACCTACAAATGTAACCTGAAAGGGGACTATAAGACAAATCTCATGGGTTAAAAATCCTCTGAGCATAAGAAGACTAGGCACAGAGCAGAAAGTTAGAAAGTCCTCAGTCTGGGTTGGCTGCCAAACTCATTGTTGGGAGTAGGGCAGTTGGAGCTTCTGGCTGATAAGAGCTTTGGGGAATGCCTGTCTTTGGCTGCCTGGTGAGGGTAGGCCTCAACCTAGAGACTGGCATGTGCTAAGTTAACGAGAGGTACACCCCAGTCNCCAAGCTACATTCCTCAGCAGTGGACACAGTACCTCCATACACAGTCCAGCTATCCACGACAGTTAAAAGATCTCAACCACATGCTTCCCTGGTCTCTCATGTGACACCCTATCTTGCTTTATTAAAAAAAAAAAGAAAGAAAATGCCAACATTTGCTGAATGCTTTGTGAAATTTCTGTACTAAACATTTCACATGTATATATCAATTTAATCATTTTAAAAACCCTTTTAGTCGGGTGAGGAGGCCCATGATCATGAACAGGTACTCAAGGCTGAGGTCAGAGATCAAGGACTGCTTGAACCTGTTTTAAAAACAAACAAACAAAAACAAACAAACAAAAAATCCTATGAGGTACCAAAGCCTTTATTTCCTAGAGGCAGACAATGAAGATGAAGTCACTGTTTCAAGGTCACANGGCTGTAGGAACTCAGTAATCCTCAGAGCCTAAGCTTCTAACTTCTATGCAGCCCTTCTCTCGACAATTTACCACACAATCTCCCCACTCCACATCTATCTTTTCTTTTTCTAGGTGAGAGGGTCTTATGTAACACAGACTGGCCTNGAAAACACTAGGTAGCTGAGGATGACTTGGAACTTCTGATCCTTCTGCCTCCACTTCCAGAATGCTGGGAGATGGCCCAGGCATGAGCCAACACATCTGGTTTATATAGTGCTGGGGAGTGAACCCGGGGCTTCCTATATGCTAGGCAAGCAGTCTGCTAACCGAGCTCCATGGCCAGCATCCCCAGTTGCTTTTTAAATTCACTTTAACATGAGATTCTTGGCAGGAGAGCATACAGCATGCAGCCTCTTTAATAAGATTGGNATTTTAAAAGTTATGATTTCATTCGGAATTCTTCATAATTCCTATGAAAGTATCCACATTAGAAAGGATAGGGTTAAATATGTCATAATATAGTCCCTGCAAAACAAAACCTCACAATCCTTGCTAACATTACCTGACGATGTTAATTGTGGCATAAGTGGAATCAGACTAAATTATAGTTGTTCCGATAACTCAGGCATCTTCAAACATTCACTGTTTTATAAGCTGGACAGAGAATACAGGGGACAAACTGCTCCTTTCCCTTAGGGAATGAGTTTCCGAATTCAATATTTTGCTCAAGTGGTGTAAGAGAAAATAGCAGTTATCACTTTCTAGCTGGAGAAATGGAGGCAGAGGACACTTAAAGTGCTGTAGCCCAGTACCTGCAGCCTGAGAAAGGCTCTCTCTATCTCCCACCAAGGAATGCACTAGTGGCTCACCATGGAAACCTCAATTAATAACCCACTTTTCCCCCTTTCTAAAAGCAATCTCTCTTAGCATGCTAACCAAACCCAGGTTGCTGGGCAAGCAGAACAGAATCTCTTAGAGTCANGACAGCCCACAGAGAGATTAAAGCCTGAATGTATCTGCTAAACGCAAGGGGGATCCTCTCTCTGCCCTAGAACCTTCCAAGAGGCCACACAGAAACTGGGCTGCATCCAGCCATGATCTCTGCAGACAGGCGAAAACAAAGGACAGTCTCAACAAAAAGCTACAGGTGGACCCACAATCCTCCTCAGCATAATTAAAAACATTTTTCTTTCCACAGCTTGGCTTTCATCTTTTATCCTGCTTTATCCTCTCCTCCTTGTCCCCTAAGGGGATCCTGAATGCTTAGGAGACAACGGGACTAAAACCATCTTGTCATCTTTTGGGTCAGTTCTTAGGCTAGCCAACATCCAGCCATGGGTCAAATGATCAGTAGGGTAGTGTGTGGTCCCCATGGGAACCGACTCTCATTTGTCATCATCTCCAGTGACAACGTTTCATCACAACATCAATGGATTTCCTTCTTGCTGAGTTTCCCCTCCCTTAATTTTCNCATAGACACTTCTGTCATTTGCCTACTTCCCCAGAGCCCCTTTAGAAAGCACTTTTTTACCTTAGCTTTCCACTTCTGAGGATGGAGAGCGTGGGGGGGGATGGGCACGCAGCTAAAAAAGGTAAAAGAAGTGGAACTGCAAAGGCCCAGTACACACTTTATTTATGACTGCTTCCTAAAAGGAAGAGCTGGAAGGAGTTTTTATGTTAGGGAAAGCTTTATTTAAAATATCTAACAATGAGGCTGACAGGCAGAGGCAGGAAGCCAACCCTAGGGGACTGAAGACTCACAGCAAAATTCATATGGAATGTAGAAGAGTTTAACATTTGACATTCAAAAACCTTTGTGCCGTGATAAGAATTTAATAACTCACACCTCTCTTCTTCAGCGCTAGCCTTATCACTCAAGAGGAGACCTTTTATTTTCTTTTCTACCAAGTTTCAAGATTTAGTTCTATAAACACGTGACACAGAAATAATTTTAAATATAAACCAAGCAGGCTATTTAGCATCTCTGGATNACATCACATTGCCACATTCCAAGGTTCTTCATGGCTGCCTGTGGCACACTGTGCACAGGATACAAACAATGCTCAGTCTTCACACCCTTTTNCTTCGTAAGGCTTGGAATGGTCCAGATGGACATAGAGTTCTGTTACTTATTAGCAGGGTATTTGGTTAAGTTCCTTGATTGGTTTCCTCATGAATGCAATCAGAATGACATGCCCCTTAAAAGGCTTCTCTTGTGTTCAAACAAGACAACAAANAGACGAAGCCCAGGTATGGTAGATGATTCCTACTGTCAACCCAGTCTCTGGGTTAGAAAGAGCATGTGGCAGTGATCAGAGAATACTGTGGGGTCTAAATTCTTTTAACAACAAGATCTATAAAGGGAGAAGATATACTGGAATATTAACTTTGTAATCATTTACCACATCCTCATGGATAATTTTACATGAGAAACCCGGCTTAAGTGACAAGGGTAAAGCATGATTTTCTTATATTTATCAGTAAAATGGCACAAAGGACTTTGNGGAGAAAGAAGTATGGATTAAATACAGGAAATTTATTCTAAACCTCAACTTAATTATCTCTATAATTGTGGGGGTGTGTCTGTGTGTAGCCCAGAGGGACAAGCTCAGGTGANATTCTTAGGAACACTGTCCACCTTCCCAGTGACAGGGTCTCTCCCTGGCCTGGAGCTTCTCCATTAGGCTAGATTGGTTGGCCAACAAGCCCTGGGTCATCCTGTCACCACACTCAGAATTTTTGTGTGGCTTCTGGGCATTGAACTTAGGTCCTCATGCTTGTGAGGACCACTGAGCCATCTTCCTAGCCCTTTATTTTACCTGTTTGAAATAGGGCTTGCTATGTAGCTCTGATGTCCTATTACTCTCTATGTAGTCCAGGCTGATCTTGAAATTGGTACAATTTCCGGGCCTCTCTAACAGGATTAAACCACTTTGGGTTTTAATTACCTCTAAATTGAGAACAAAAATACTTGTCAAGATTTAAGGTGGATAAGGTCTATAAAGCACTTAACAGTGTCAAACATATTAAAAATGCTAAATACATGGTAGCAGCAGGTGTTTTACTATTGCTGTTTGTTATTGTAATTGTTATTGTATGGGGAACTTAGTGAATTGTCTCAGGTACTGGAACCAAAGACCTAAAGAACATTCTCTGCACTTGGGGAAAGGACAGAGGGCAACTCAGCTAGGATGGCCATGTTAGCACTGGGCTTCAGTCTCTGTCGGCTGCCGGGGTTTCTGAAACACTGTACAGAAAAGAAGGTGGAGAATTACAGTCTTGGAAGCTAAGGATTTTTCTGAGATCCTGGGTTTTTTTTATCTAATCGTAATTTTACTCTTGCTTACACTCTTCCGTGTTTAATGCATTTTATGTGAGTTGTTCCTTTTGTAACTTACAACAAAGAACATAGGTATTTTCTTTGTCATTCTTACAGTCAAGGAAATCAAGACTCAGGGCTTGCCCGAGCTCAGGCTGAGTAGGTGCAGGAAACAGACCTAATCCCTGTTCAATTCTCTTTAAAAAAAAAAAGAAAAAGAAAAAGAAGAAGAAGAAAAGAAAGAAAGAAAAGGAAAGGAAAGGAAAGAAAAAGAAAGGAAAGGAAAAGAAAGGAAAGGAAAGGAAGGAAGGAAGGAAGGAAGGAGGAAGAAAAGAAGAAAGAAAGAAAAAGAAAATGATAAAATTACATAGGCCAAATCATGGAACTTCTGACTACACTTGCCCNAGTCCAACTCTGTCCTCCTTGAAGTCTTAGTATTAGGTTCCCTCCTTCCAAAATTTCCTGGGACTCCCCAGCTGCTCCACTCATATCCCACTTCACACTGTTGACCTTTCATCATCTGAGGACCTCATTTCCCCAGAAAAATAGTAATGTAACAATAATTAGCATTACTGACTGCTTCCTATCGGTTATACAGTGTGCAAAGCATGGCTGTACCTGGTGTCTTTTATTCCTCATAACAGCATTATATCTTCACATATATTATATGCAATGGTTGCAGTGGACTGACTTACCTGAGGTCATCCAGCTAACAAAAGAAACAATTCTATCAAATCCACACTCTTGCATGGCTACCCTGTACATTTTATTCAAACACTTAGAAAGGCTTAATGGGGTTAATTTAGTATATGCATTTACCATCACAAAACTGCCCACACATCAAACCAATCAGAAAGCTCAGGGCTTGCCTATTTTCCAATCTGACTGTCTTCCAGGAAGCACAGGCTACTGTAGAAAGAGCCTTGTGATCTTAGCTTTGGCTGCTGTAGCAAAATGCTATATACTGGGTCAATCATGGAACATTTATTTNTGTAGGCTGAGGAATCCAAGATGAAGATGCTGGAAGGTTCTATCGAAGCTCTATTCCCAGCTTGCCAATGACCACCCNGTTACAAACCCACATGGAGGAGAACTGGCTCTGGCTCTTTTTGCAAAGGCATTAATCTCACCATTTCTCTATACGCACAATTATATCTAAACCTACTCACCCTCCAAAGAATCTACCTCTTAATGTTATTATAACGGGAGTCAGGTCTTCAGGATATGAATGGGAGGCATAAACATTCAGCCCATGGCACTGAAAAGTGATATCCAGCTACTCTTTATGCTGTTTGAGAGCCCCTTCTAAAATTATTAAAGTTTATTCACATTTGTCCCACTCTCCTTTCCTGTTATGGTGATAAATACCATGACCAAAAGCAACTCAAGGCAGTAATGCTGCTTACTGCCTTGTCCCCAGGCTCACACTCAGCTATCTTTCTTATACAGCNCAAGCCCACCTGCCCAGGGATGGCATTGCCCACAGTGGGCTGGGACCTCCTATATCAATTAACCATCAAGAAAGGGCCCCCACAGACATGCCCACAGTCTGATCTGAGGGAGGCAATTCCTCAGCTGAGGTTCCCAGGTGTGTCAAGCTGGCAACCAANATTAGCCATCGCACCACTGCAACGGTGTGAAGAGTTAGAATCCACTTAGCATGCACCAAGTGCTGTTGGTAGAGCGGGTTCCTGANAAGAAGAATGAATTCAGTGTTTTCTCTTTGCTCACTTGCAGCTTAGAGTTNCTTATTCTCCCATGTAATGAAACCACATTAAGGACCTCTCCAGACGCCAGTGGTGTGCTTCTAGACCCCAGCCTCTAGAACAGTGGTTCTTAACCTTCCTGACCCTTTAATANAGCTCCTTATGTTATGGTAATCCCCAANCATACAATTATTTTGTTACNGCTTCATAACTGTAATTTTGCTACTGTTATAAACCATAATATAAATATCTGNGTTTTCNAANGGTCTTAAGCGACCCAAATGAAAGGGTCATTCAACCGAAGGGTCACGACCCACAGGTTGAGAACCATTGGTCTGGAACTATGAGCCTACTGTTTAAAAATATATTTAGCCAGGGGCTGGAGAGAGAGCTCAGCGGTTAAGAGCACTGGCTGTTCTTCCAGAGGTCCTGAGTTCAATTCCTAGCAACCACATGGTGGCTCACAACCATCTGTAATGAGATCTGATGCCCTCTTCTGGCCTACAGGCACACATGCAGACAGAACAGTGCATACATAATAAGTAAATAAATCTTTTTTTTTTTAAAAAAAAAAGAAATGTATTTAGCCTGTGGTCTCCTCTTACAGCAGCAGAAAATGGACTAAGATACAGTGATAGTAATGTCACCGCTGTTCATTACTACTTTGGGGCCTGTCTCTTATACACATCTAGATGTGTATAAGAAGCCGGATTATGACAGAGATGGACAGGGTCAGTCTCCATTTCCAGAGGCCTGTGTCTGCTGGACGTGTGAGAATAGCCTAACCAAGAGAGAAGCCGAGAGCTGCTGACAGATGATCTGCAGGTGGACCAGGAAGATTTATGTGTGAGGCTGTCTGAGTTCCAGGGTCACATACCCAGATCTTGTGAGAGGCGGGGCCCCTACACTGAGCTGGGTGGAGCACAGTTGAAAAACCAGAAGGCAAGCACTGACATGCCGGAGAGCCAGAGGCATCTGCGCCCTGGGAAAAGCTGAGAGTAACAGCTTTTCTCTTTAAGCACAGCACAGGGTTTCTTGAAAGGTCATGATGGTTTGGTGTGGGCAGCAGTCTGNGTTCGGTTTTCCGGGAGAGCCACTGCGGTACACACNCGGGCCTCCTGAAAGCCAAGGTTATCAACCCAAGGGCTCACTGGGCTCTTGCCCCGCTGTTCACCCCACTCTACTTTTAATGACCACGTCACAACAAAGGAAACAGGGAGAAGGGCAGGCTTCAGCCCACTTCTCTGTAACAGGAGCCCCTGAGAGCCTTTAAAGCTGAAGTAAGCAAGTGGTTATGCCTTGAAGGTTTGCAGCCTGCTTCTTCCCAAGGAAAAAGATCTTACAAAGAACAGCAAGACTGAGAAGCGGGGAGGGAGAAACCACAACACACGCAGGGATCGCAAAACTTCTGGAATAAGTTTGTAAAGGATATTAACCACGGAGGAAGGAAGAAAACACTGATGGCTTAGGAAACACGTGTTTACCTGGTCTCTTCACCCTCACCAGAAACACACTTATTTCGAGCAAGCATTATTAAACCTTTTTCCCTCAAGACTCCTTTCTACCCAAGAAAATTTCATGCTAACATAGGTACAAAGCTATAGAACACAAGTATACAAATCAAATAGTGACTGACAAAGGATAAAGAAATTTATTTAAAAACAATTCTTTAGTACAAACACAATTTTGGTATAGATCCAATTTTGCCATTTATTAAAGATGAAAACAAACTTGTATACTAGGAAGATGCTTATTTTTACATAATAAAATTTACATAATTAAATCTTGGCTAAATTCTTAATATGCTGACTGTAGAGCACCTTCAGTGTTTTTCAATTAACTGCTATATTTATTTTATAATCATTGATTGATATTTAAATATATAGTACATACTTGTAGAAGTGTGTTTGGGGCTATTTAGAAATTGCCGAAAATTGTCATAATTCTGAGAAAATTCAAGTCACAATTTTTTTTAGTGTGTGTGTGTATGTGTGTGTGTGTGTGTGTGTGTGTGTAAGCCAGAATAAAACATCAGGTGACCTACTCTACCACTCTTTACCTTATTTAATTGAGACAGGGTCTCTCCCTGAAGCTCTCATTTCAGCTAGGCTGGTAGCCAGCAAGCTCCCAGGAACCTGCTGTCTCCCCGCTACAGGGCTGGGGCTACAAGCAAACATGGCCATGGCCGGATTTTTTTAAATGGGTATGGGAGATTCACACTCATATCCTCATGCTTGCTCACTGAGTCATCTTCCAGTCTTCAGACAGCAATTTTTACAATCAAATATCCTGATACAGCACACTGCAAAGATAACCGATTCAATACTTACGTCCTGAAGAATGAAGGTAAGTAGGAAAAGAGCAAAGGACTGTTTTCCATAATGAAAGCATGATGTCTCTAAAGGAGCAGAATGCACATACAGTAGTCTTAAATCTGAGCATCCACTGGCACTTCATGGCACAGCAACATGTGCAGTGCAGAAAATGCCTGTCATATGTTCCGAACCAAAGGCTGCACTGCACTGAAACACTACAGGCAAGTGCCGCCAAAAATACCCTGGAATCATGCAGTGTTTGGTTTGGAATTAATGTTTGGTCATTGTGCATTCAGAAACGTGTAGTGTTGCCAACGTTTTCATAACCCCCACATTCAGTTGCATGACCTGCAGGTTAAGAAGCTGGGATTTTGTGAACAAATATATGTGCATAATTACAAACACTAAGTGGAACATAGGCGAATTCTNAGTAAAAGAAGGCCACTAAGGGAGTTAGGAGTGGTGAAAAGGTTGAGAGCACTGTGAGAACCTGGAATTTCACACCAGCCCAGCCCTTCTCCAATCAATGCAACAATTTCAATTTCGCCAGTCTTGCAACCTAGGCCAAAGCCTGGCACACTGCAGGGATCATATAGAAAATGTTTACTGCATTAAAATGAAGGGTGATAACTAGAGCATTTAAGGTTCACTTAAGGTTCTTCCTGGACTCCTNTGAGAGCACCCTGAATCAAACGCTGGTCAGCAAATGTCAATTAACATGGATAAANGAGCATCCATGCTGCTGCTGGACATTTCCTCACCCTCATACTGACTAACAATCTATGAAATCCAACTCTTAGGTAGATGGTCTTAAGGGCTGTCTCTAAATTTTAAGAATCTACACGTTCCCNGTTCACCTCTCTCTCTTTGACTGTAAGGTTCAAAGGAAACTCCATTTCCCCAAATTCTGGCAGTTAGACAAAAGCCAGCATTTTGGGGGAACTTGTGGAGCCAATTCGTCTCTACTAAAGGAGCCAGTTCCTTTATCACTGGCAGAAGGGACAAATGGCTATCTATGGTGCCTAAGCATACCAAATCGAGTGCTATCCTCCAGGCCTACACAGTATCCACTAGCTCTTCTCACCGCTCCCCTACCCTAACTTCTCCAGCTCATGGGCTTCCCTCCCACAGCGGCTCATTCTCCTTATAACCCTGCTATTCCAGCTGTGTGCTCTCTTACGCCCTCCCTTCTGTTTCTCCCTCTGTTGGTCTTCTCTTTGTCTTTCTCTTGGTCTCCTCCTCTCTGCCCCCCTCCCCTTCTGGTCATGTTCAGTCTACCACATTCTTTCTCTGCTCTGGACTCTTCCAGATGCCTCTGGCTATTCTCTCCCTCATATCTACAATAAAAACTTTCTCCTTAACCACGCCACAGATCAGCCATGTCGTCAGTTTATACACTGACCTGCTTTCCAATGAAACTGACACTGTGCTTCTTTAGGGCTTGAGTGAAGTTTGGGTTCTAAGAGTNGCTGAGCTCCATTAAGTAAGTATCTGGCCTCTTCTAGTTCCCCTGACACATAAGATAAGTGAATGGAAGTCCCAGGCCAGCCCAGGCTGTTTCCATATTTGGAGGAACACTGTCATACTGTATATTTTTTTAAAACCAAACAAGTAAAAAATAGCTGTAAAGGGAGCCTCTTATAAACATCTGATTTCTCCAGTTGCAGAAGACCAGCATTAAATATTCATATTACCCAAGTCTTTAGTGTGCTGTGTTCACTCTAAATGTTAGGAACTGTCTCCCACCTGGTCCTACCTTTAAATAATAAAGTTAGCTGATAATGTGCTTATGTCATTAAATAGAGNAAAGATCACTTCCGGGCCTTTAGCTGTTAAAAATATATTTTGTGTGTATGAGTATTTTGCCTGAATATATGTACATTCATCACATGCATGCCTTGTGTCCATGGAGGTCAGAAGGAGGCATAGGATCCCCTGGAACTGAGGTTACAGGTGGTTGTGAGCCACCATGTGGGTGGGAGGAATCTAACCAGGTCCCCTGCAAGAGCAATAAGTGTTCTTGACTGCTAAGTCATCTCCCCAGCCCCAGGCTTTTAGCTTTAAGATACCTCAGAGGTGGCAAACAGCTTCTGAGCTGCAGATGCCCTTAAAATGTAGGCACGTATCTACAAGAGCTGATTTAGAGTTTCAAGTTGATTTATTACATATAATTAAGTCAACAATCCCCTCCCCACATATATCCACACACATACTGCCACTTAGATGAGGTACAGATGTTGACTGACTGCTGGTGGGACATGCACCACTCCTAGAAAAACTTGCTAGAATTAACAACAGAAAGAAACCATCCCTGTGTGGATCCCAAACCAGAAGAATGAGGACCAACTGCCTGAACCACAGAAATTGTATTATCTCATCTTAGCTCTTCTGTGGGTTCCCTTGGCAACCGNATCCAATGTCGCCCTCTGACTCACAGACTTAGGAAGGTCTTCTCATGCCTGGGCTGATGACAGAATGGATTGGAAACAGAAGAACTGGGTGTATCTGTTCTCTATTGGCACATTCCAATAGATACACTGTTCAAACCTTAGAGGCCTAGGTAGGCTGGGCTGACATGATGTTANTATATATGACAGTGTCACTTTGCAGAAGCATCCACACGGGCTTTGCAACACAGAAAAGGACTAAAGGTCACTAAGGGGACACTTAAGGCAATGCTCAGAACAGGTCTTTCTACATGATCCCTGCCTGTTNCGTCTTCTAATAGTAAAATAAAGCTATAGATCCTGGTAATGGTCCAATTCTATCACACTACATCTTATTTCATGGGTCCAAAAGTTGAAAAACATTAAGCCAACTTAGTGGTTCCTGGTATTAGCAGCAATTAATTCCCTCACATTATTACCAAAATGTTTCCTATTGCACCAAGAAACATTAGGGACAGAAATGGTCCTTGTTCTTAAGTCATTCACCAAGTTTTAGAGTATGTTCTGATTTGCATTTGTTCATATATTCTCCTGCATAAATGATTTGAGGTTATTCTTTCCTGGGGGAAGCAGCAGTTTGGCTAGATTAGAGGAATAATTTTGAGGATGTTTTATTTTTCTAGAAGGGACAAAAGTTTGAGCTGGAGGGTGGAGTTGAAGTTGGAGGGTGGGAAACTGTTGGAGAACTCTCAATACTATTTNAACCCTGGGATGGTAGAATTGTGCACAAAATGGGCTTGTCTTCTGTTTTTCTCATGACAAGAATTTCTTGGACTTTAGAATGAAGATGATGTNTCACTCTATCCCTTTCTAGTTCAGTAGTTCTTAACATGCAGGTCACAACCCCCACAAGGGACGCACATCAGACATTTAATATGATTCATAACAACAGCAAACTTACAGTTATGAAGTAGCGACGAAATAATCTTACGGTTCCACAANATGAGGAACTATGTTAAAGAGTCGCAGCAGCAGGAAGATTGAGACCCACTGCTCAAGTTAAATGGAGCTCTGAATGAGTATGAAGCCAGGGCTCTTCCTCTGGGAGAAAGCACCTGCACACGTGTGGGTCACAGGGTTCGGTGAAGAGCTGAAGTTCCAGCCAGAGCAGAGATACACACTGGAGCAAAACTGAGGCTTAGGCATCTTTTCTTAGCCTCTGTCTTGGCTGCAGCCTGTTTGCTCCATCTGTGCTGCCTGCAGCCACCAGCTCCCAGTACTGCTGGAGCAATAGTACAGCCCCTTCCTTAACTTCCCTGCAGTGAGGACACAAGGTGAGGGAAGAAGGTGAACNGGAAGTGCACTCATTTGTGTTTCTGCCAAAATAACACACCACACAAAATCTGAAACTAGAATTTTAAGGTTTTAAATTATACCTGTGGTGGTAGTGGCAGTTTTTATAAAGAATATACTTCCTAGAGTTAGCATAGGTGGTATATATGGGTGTTGTGGGATTTGAGCAAACTGTGTAACGATGTGCCACTGTTTTACCTTGCCTGCCTAAGGCATCTGATTGGTTTAATAAAGAGTTGAATGGCCAATAGCTAGGCAGGAGAGTTTAGGGGGGACTTCTGGGAAGAGATAGGTACTTTGGGAAGAAGAGAGGCAGAGAGAGGCAGACATACATTATGGAGGAAAGGAGTCATGTGGCAGAATGTAGACTACTATGAACGGGTTAATTTAAATAATATGAGCTAGTTGTGAACAAGCTTAAGCTAAGGCCAAGCTACTGTAATTAATAAAAAGCCTCCAAGTCATTATTTGGGAGCTGGTAGCCCCAAAAAGAAAGCCCAACAACATACAGGAGTTGGGAGTACAGCTCAATTATGAAACTCATGCTTAACTTGCCTGAAACCTTGGGTCTCATACTCAGGAACACTTGCCCAAGAGGATATTCATCAATGTAACAATGTAACTGTGCATATAAAGAGTATAAATATGGCCTACTATATTCAAATATGTAAACAACATAAATATACTATATACAAATATACATAAATTAAACATATACACGCATATATGTAAATATATATTCACACGGTGCTTTTTTTATGTCCCAGGAAAAGTATATTATAAAAAAGGAATGAATGCCCATGTGCATGAGTCAGTATAAACAGGCTTATCACAGCTTAGCTCAATAGCAGACACACACACTGGCTAATGTACAATGTGTACCCTTGAAGTCAACTGGTCTAAATTTAGGACAGGAATTTAACCTTTCGCACATGCATCTGAACATATTTTAACTTCCAAATATATACAAGGACACAGGATATGGGCTTNGAATACCCCTTCCTGAAAACATCCACANGATTGTTGAATACTCTCACTTCCCAATTGTCAGTTCTTACACGTGACACGTGGAGCTGAGTCTTTGTTCCTTTCCTGAGAAGCTCAGTGAGATGTAGCCCTAAGTGATCTTGGTTATTGCCAAACTTGCATATAGGGAAGACTTCTGGGAGTGTTGAGCAGTATCTACAGACTGCCTCATCCTCTGAGGAAACTCCTAACAAAGCTTTGCTAACCATAGCTAAGTACCCAGAATGCAATGCCATCTCCACCTCTTTGCTGTGACAGAGAGGAGGCCTACTTCCACTGTACTTTAATCCTGCCCTCTGGGGCCAACAGCTGTGGGTTTTCACTCACCCAATTAGTTAAAAGTTCTTATTTAGGGGATATTTATTTTAAAACAAAATGAAACCCCAACAGCCCAATAGAAATTCCACAATGACAGAAATTATAACCAACTGTCTTAAGGTTATGTTAATAATGGAATAATGATGGATTGTTAAGAAAGGCAAAAGAGCCATCAAGAACTTCCTTCAGTTTTATATCTTGTTTATGTTCCTGCAGAACAAGCCATTAGTACTATCGGCTTCTTCATAAGGGCCCGGTACAGCCTTGTGATTTATGAGAGCTAAAAGGCTGTGGCTAACGGTATGGACAGCACTGGCCACCATGGTTTTACCCTTGTCAACTGAGCATTTAAACTTGGTCTTTCCCTCATTTAGCAGCTAAGTTTCATCATGGTACTTACAATGTTTAGACGTGTTATTTATCTTACATTGCTTGATGGGTGAGACCCTCAGGAGAGAGAACTCTTTCTCTTAAATAGAAAACTGGAAAGCATATCAAGATTTGCATGCAAAGCAAGTCAGCAAGCCTTCTGGTACTGTGGGCGTTAGCAGCATACCACTGACTAAAACATGGTGCCTATTGTCTAACTCAGGAGTGACTTTGGGGAACTCCTTAGAGCTTCTGTCCTAACCCTTGTCAGCTCTAACAGAGAAGATTCATTTATATCAGAAGATTGTGTAAGACTGTAATAACTCACATGAAATAGGATGTTATGAACAAGCTATCTTACTAAATAAGGCATCTTTTCCAATGTGTCACACAATTAACTTTATGAGTCGATTACTGTATCCATTTGCCCTTTATTAGGAGTCTAGAAGAACATCATTTTCCAAAACAGAATCTGTCTTCTGGGGTGTCACTTTTGAGATTAGCTAGAGCTGTCAAATGTGTGACTCAATGTCTGGGATACAGGCTTTGTTTCTCTTCCTACAATACCAAATGTCCAAGTCCTCAGCAAATGTTTGCTGAATTTGTCACCTGCCTATGGCTTAGCAGAGGTATGCCTAGAACCTGCCTCTTCCCAGGTCCCACTCTTCTCTACCCAGCCATTGCCTTCCTTAAAGTCGTATATAGTGAAAAAATTTTGACAGGGCCCTGGACTCAAGGGCTTAATTTCTAGAGGAAACCTAATTTTTATTTTTTGAGTACGGAACAAATACATTTTCTTCCCTCCAGTAAAACTACACCATCCAGGGCTAGCATGACAGGCTGGTGGGTAAAGGGATTTACTGATAAGTCTGATGACTTGAATTCAATTCTCAGAGCCCACGTGGTAGAAGGAAAGAATTGACTGCCTCAAGCTGTTTGCTTACCGTGGCTTGTGTGAGTCCACTCACCTACATAAAACACGTAAGTACACAAATATATAACTCATCCAAACTAATGAAAATCCTCTGATCACAGTTTGTATTACTTACAAACCAAATTANGCCCAGCTTAGTTATAATACTAGTGATAAAAATTGCTGAGGAAGGAGGGTGGCAAGTTCAAGACCTGCCTGGGTAACTTAGGGAGACCTTGTCTCAAAATAAAGTAAAAGAGGATTGAGGGGTGTGTGCCGGTTGCCATGTCAGAGGGGCAGCAGGTGGCAGTTGACTTCAGGAGTTTGGCCCACCAGAATGCAAGGCCCTGATGGGAGAACCTCCGATAGGCAAGGCTCTGAGGGCTTTGGCTCCAGAATGTCTCCATCTACTGCTGTGCCTTTGCATGTTTCCTGCTGCCATTTTTCTGTGGTATCTGGCATGATGTGAATAGGTGTTGGGGGGGGAGGTTCCCCACTGCCTTTAATATAGAGTGATTATCTCATGAAAATATCCCTTTTTACTATGCTTAAAAAAAAAGGTTTATTTGTTTACTATGTACACAGTGTTCTGCCTGCATGTGTTCCTGCAGGCCAGAAGAGGGCACCAGATCTCATTACACATGGTTGTGAGCCACCATGTGGTGGCTGGGAATTGAACTCAGGACCTTTGGAAGAACAGTCAGTGCTCTTACCCTCTCTAGCCCTTTACTAGGTATTTGTATCTGTGGATTATTATGAAGATGATTTCCTCTTATATTGTATTGTTTAACTAAAGTAATGATTTTATATAATAATAGTATTAGTTTAAACAGAACTTTAATGAATAAGGATTTTTAACANCTATAGTAAGGGATGATGATNGGGGTTAGTTTAGTGGAAAAATTGATATAGATAAAAGTAGAATATAGTGTTGCCCCCACCCCTGATAAAGCTGAGGCTGCAGAGGATAGAAAATAAGAACAAGGAAGTGTCATGCAGTTAGGACTTACGAGTTTCTCTTGAGGAGTCATATAGACTGTGGTTTAGGTTAATGATTAAGGAAAATAATGAAGTTCCAGAAAGTTAGCTCAAGTTCTTTTTGATAATGGGAAATGTGTTCANGGGTTTCAGTGTGCATCACAGCTAAAACAAAGCTTTAAATGATGACTTCATGCAACTAAAAGACAAAGAANTGGATGGTTAGTTAAGATAATTGGACTGGACTCTAAAATATGAAATGTGAACCTAGTAACCTGTTTTTCTGGAAATTATAAGACTGCCTATGTAAATGGCTAGGGCTGAAAGGCTCCTGATCTATGAGAAATCGCAAAGATAAATGTTTAACTGTATGTGGGTTCTTGGGGATAATTTGTTTTTCACCTGTAATACGTGAGGAAAACACCAGGAAAGAGGTAGAAGGAAATGTGGAGAAGGAAGTCATCAGGAAAGCAGAAGATGGGAAACATCAGGGTAGAAGAACTAAACAGAGACTGGAATAGAATAAGGACAGAAAGAATAATAAAGAAGGTCTATTCCCTCAGAAAAGAAGTCTGTATGTTTTTCTCACTGACTCTGCATCTCGTTCCCAGTCTCTCTGACCTGCAGAAGGCTGGACCTTCTGCAGGGGTAGTGGTGAGGTGATTCAGTAAGTAAAGGTTGCTGCCACCAACCCTGCCACCTGAGTTCAATCCTGAGGACCTACATGATAAAAGGAGAGAATTAACTCACCCATATCATCCTCTGACATCTACACACATACATACACAAGATAATAAACGTAAGGAAGATATTTTAAGAGGGATGTGAACTATTGCTCAGTTGTAAGTCTATAGCTCAGTTGGCAGAGCTCTGATGTGGCATGCTAGAGACCCTATGTTCACAGTCTATTTAGGTAGATACCTAGATGGATGGATGGAGAGGTGAATAGAGAAATTTAATTTTGCATGATTTTTGGCATAGTGTAATTGCCCATAAACCTTTCCTGTTTTTAAAATGGTNTATTATGAAAAAAATTAAACCTCATATTAAACTCTAACATAGGGAACGAGTTAAGTAAATTGCTGGAGAAAGGAGTAGGGAGGATATAAGGTAGATCACTGCGCTCTCTACCAGTATCTGCAGTTAGACCACTGCACTCTCTACCAGTATCTGCAGTAATCCCTCCAAACCTTAGATTAGAGAAATTTGAAGACATAAGAGAACATCTAAATAACATGATTAGGGTTCCTTAATCTCTTAGCTGGGTAATTCTGAATGGGAAATTTCATTTGAAAATATTTTTAAATTCTTTGAGAATTTCGNTCAAAGTGTTTGATCACATTCACTCCGACTCCCAACATCTAGTGCTTGTGTTTTTAAAAGAACCCAAATCAAATTTGTGCTGCCTCTATACTCATGGATGTGGGGCCACCCACTGGAGTGTAGTCAGCTTGCCAGGGATGACATTTTTATAGNAAAATGAATCACTTGTCAATAGCTCCTCAGTTAGGGGTAGGAGCTCATGAACTTTTCTCTCTATGGTAGAATGATAACACTGTGCAGATAACAGTAGCTGTGACTTCAAAGTGCAGTGGTCCTGTCATATCCAGATGACACTGCTTACCTCCGTCCCCCACAACCTCTGGCTCTTACAATCTTCCTGCACCTCTCCACTATAGTTTCTAAGCTGAGGAATGTATGCTGCAGATGTCTCATGTGTGGCTGAGCACTCCTATGACACTAATTCTCTGCACTTTGACCAGTTTTGAGTTTCTGCATTAGCCACTGTCCACTGCACAAAGACACTTCCTCTGATTAGGTAGGAAATTTGCACTAATCTCTAGGTAGAAGGATAGAAATTAAGACAGTAGTTTGGCCGGGCGGTGGTGGCGCACACCTTTAATCCCAGCACTC
>LZPO01087208.1:321722-331904 GCA_001675575.1 Neotoma lepida | reverse complement strand
CATAATCCTGTGGAGAAGAACCCCAATTAAGTGCACGGGTGCATGTGTGCCTGTGTAGGTGTATGTGTGAAACACATTTCCATAAGACTTTTTCAAACATCCCCGTGTTAGTTCTCCCTTCTCACCTCCCTCCTCATTATCTTTCCTCTTCCCTACATATTCCCTGTGCTCTACTTCTCCCTATCCCTTAAGATTTTCTTCTTCTCCTGCCCCTGGTTTTCTAGATTTGACAGTTACTTCAAGTTAAATACACAAATCTAAAAATTCAACACTGAGATCCACATGAGTGAAAACACACAATGTTTGTCTTTCTGAGTCTGGGTTACCTCATTCATGCATATTTTAGCTCGATCCACTTATCTGAAAATATAATAATTCAATTTTTCTTTAGNGCCAAATAAAATTTCACTGTGTATAGGTAACACATTTTCTTTTTTAAAACTTTTATTTTATGTAGAAGTGTTTTGTCTGCATGTATGTCTGTGCATCATGCATGAGACTGGTGCCCGTGGAGCCCAGAAGAGGGCACTGAATGCCCTAGAACTAGAATTACAGTTAGCTGTGGGTGCTGGGAATTGAGCCTAGGGTCCTCTAAAAGAGCAGTCAGAGCTCTTAACTGATGAACCATAGCTTCTGTCCTCGGTACCACATTTCCATTGTCATTGATGGACATCTAAGCTGTTTACAACTCCTAACTGTTGTGAATAGAGCAGCTATGAACATAGATAAGCACGCGTCTCTGAAGTAGCAGATATAGTCCTTTGGATATATGCCCAGGAGTGGCATAGCTGGATCGGATGGTAAAGTTCTAGTGTTCTGAGGAACCACAACACTGATTACCATAGTGGCTGCCCCAATTTGCACTTTCACCAACAGTGCATGAGGGTTCCGATTGTCCACATCCTCACCAGCAATTATTGTGTTTTATTTTTTTATTTAATCAAAATATACTGATATCATCTCCCNTCTTTTGTTTTCTTAATCTTAGTCATTCTGAATAGGGTAAGATGAAATCTCAAAGTAGTTTTAATTTTCATTTCTCTAAATGGCTAAGGACAGTGAATGGATTTTAAAATATTTCTTAGCCATTTGTACTTCTTATTCTGAGAACTCCGTTCAGACACACAGGTTGCTTGTTTTCTTGGTGTTTAGTTTTCTGAGTTCCTTGTATATTCTAAACACTAATCCTCTGTCAGATGTACAGCTGTGAAATATTTTTCCCACTCTCTCTGTAGGTCACCTCCTTGGTCAGTAAACAGTTTCCTTTATATAGAAGCTTCTGGATTTTGTTAGCAAGTCTTGTTTCTTGGGTGACCAGAGTTCTATTCAAAAAGTCTTTACCTGAGCTGATATTCTACATAGCCTATATTCAATATTTCTTACTCTTTCTTCAAGAAGTTTCAGGAATTTCAGGTCTAACACTGAGACATTCTATCCGTTTGAAATTGATTTGGGTGCACGGTTAGAGAGAAGGATCAAATTTCATCATTTTACATGTAGATGTCCAGTATTCCAAATACTATTTGTTAAAGATTTTATCTTTGCTCCAATATATGTTGTCTATGTTGTCTTAGTTACTTTTCTATGACCACAACCAAGGCAACTTATAGAAAGAAGCATTTAATCTAGGACTCATGGTTAGAGTCCATGACAATTGTGGCAGAGAACATGGCAGCAGGGAGACAGGCCTGGTACTGAAGCAGTAGCTGAGAGCTTACACCCTTATCTGTCAGGGCGGGTGTGCTACCTAGGAATGGTGTGGGTTTTTAAAACCTCAAAGTCCATGCCTCATGACACACCTCCTCCTCCAATTCATAGTTCCAAATCCTTCCCAAACAATTCCACCAACTGGGGACCAAGCANTCAAATATATAAGCCTATGAAAACCATTCTTATTCAAACCACCATATATGTCTTTGGCATTGTTGTCATAAAACAGGTTATTTGGACTTTTATGTTTGTGTCCTCAAATCTATTCCATTGCTTGATGTATCTATTTTTGTGTCGGCATCTTAAATTGAAAGTGGGATAGTAATATATCCAGAAGGGTTTTTATTGCTCAGGGTTACTTTGGCTATCGGAGGTCTTTTGTGCTTACCTATGAATTTTAGGATGCAATTTGAATTTGTAGGTTGCTTCTGGAAGTATGACCATTTTCACAATATTAATCCTAAAAATTCATGTACATGGGAGGTCTCTCCATCTTCTGGTATCTTCAATTTCTTTCTCTGTTGTTTTAAAGTTTTCATTGTATAGGTCTTTTACTTCCTCGGTTAGGTTCATTCCCAGTGTTTTTATTTATGTCTGAAGCTGTTATGAATGGGATTGTCTCCTCAGTTTCTTTCTCAGTNTGTTTGTCTTTGTGATCTATGAAGGCTGCTGCTTTGGTACGTTAATTTTGCAGCCTGTCACTTTGCTGAAAATGTTTATCATCTCCAGGAATTTCTCGGTGAGTCAAGGAGAAATGCAGATATTTTAACTACTATCTCTCCTTGAAGACTATCTCTCAAAACAACCAACCACTACCCACCTCATTCACAAAGTACCCAGGGGTTGGGTAGGTATAAACACAGAACGAGGGTTGCTAAGGTAAAAGCATTACCTTGTTCTCTGAAGAGTCAGACCAAGAAGAGCAGGAGTTAAACAAACCTAGACTGATTCCCAACCAAGAAAGCCACGCACTAGTTAACCAGGCAAACTTGCTGGGCTCAGGTCAATAGGAAACCATTTGTTTGCTCAGGCNTTGGGTTGATTCATTGTTAATTCCCATCTGAATGGCTTTGGTACCTCTCAACCTCTCTAGACTTCCTAAAGATTCAGGGCTTTTCATTCACACATTCAACCAACTTTCAGTAAATGCTTACATTAAGCACACCGCCAGTTGAGTCTGGATAAGAGAGTGAACTAAACCAGGATTCTTTAAAAAAAAAAAATCCTAGGGACAAATGGGAGAATGGTCAGGGGCCTAGACAAAATGGAATCCACCCACCCCACATCTCTGAAACCCAGTCATCTGAATCCTGAGCATACTTTACTGGGACATCACACCCAAAACCAGAGCCTGTAAGCTACTAGATTCTGGAAAACGTGGATATCAAGATGCTGGACTATCTCCAGTCATTTTTCAATGAACACTTATTAGCTGACACCAGGATTCAAAGACAACAGTGTCATTCTTCTGCAGCCCCTTCTAATTTTATTTTTAGACAGGGTCTTATGTAGCCCAGACTGGCTGTGGATAACCTTGAACTTCTAATCTTCCTGCTTCTATCACCTGANTGCAGAGATTAGAGGCATGTTCCACGGCACTCCCATTTGTATGATACTGGTGATAGAGTCCAGGGCTCCATGCACACCAGGCAAGCATTCTTGAAACTAAGCTACCCTCCGAGCCCTGCATAGCCTCTGCTTGTCTTGTTTTCTCTTGTGTTACAATACATAGTTTGGCAATATAAGCAAACTTTCTACCAACTTCCATCCCAGTGCTACACAACCTTTACTTGCATAGTCCAGTACACGCTTTAACAACACAATCAAACTTTCTTATGCTGGAGTGTTTCTGGGAATTGGAATAAGAAATAGAAATGAAAAAAAAAAAAAACCCTAAGATATCCTGGGTTCAGTTTTATAATCTTGATTAGTAGGGCGTCTATTTAAGATTTCCACCGAGCCCCTTTCAGGGCCTTTCTGTGATCAACTTCTTTTGAAAATTCTCCCTTTCAATGTTTGCAGATCTTTCCTTCTAAGCTTCACCCAAGAGAACTCCTCTTACAGAATAAAATGAAGGAACCTTCTCACTGGTTTCCCCTTACACTAACACTCATCACCCTTTGATATCTGGAAGCAGAATATTGAATGTCCACTCTGTGTCAACCACAGTCTTCAACAGGTTCTCAAGACAGACCATTATCTCTGTTTTACAGATGGAAATAGGTAGTGACAGGTTAAACATTCAATCAAAAACCAGATAGTAAGTGACAGAGAGTTCTCAAGTTTTCTACCTCAAACAATAAGGACCTTTATGATTTTCATCTCTTACTAGGGGTGTCCAAAGGCTCATAACCTTACTGGTCTTGGCTCCATGGTCTCTGAAGTTCCTTCCTGCTCTAGAATTTGAAACCTTACACTGGTCAGGGCTGACCATTGACAGTTTAGCACACAGAGGGCTGACTAGGTCAAGTTACCTCTTAGTTAACAATCTCTTTAAGAAAAGAGATTCCTGGAGTGGGTAGCAACATGTTACTCCCTTCAAGCACTGTCCCTGTCAAGCACTGTCCCTGTCAAGCACTGTCCCTGTCAAGCACTGTCCCTGTGAAATGTGAAGTACAAACATCTGGGGGCTACACCCTGCTTGCAGGTGGGACTGTTTCACCACCTTGATGTTTCCGTCATGACTGAGGCTGGAATGACACTACGCTGAAAAAAGAATGTGGAGTGGCAATATCCAGCTAAATATATATTTTTATAAAGCCACTACGCTTCTTTCTTAGTATGCTTCATGAATGATATCTTTCAGGTAAAATTTCCATTGTCAAATAATAATTTAGAAAACTAAGGAAAGTGTTATCAGAATAGATGTAAGTCATTTTTAAAAAATGTGTTGAGATACCTTCGGGTCCAGAAATATATTTAGACCTCTATCTTTATGTGCGGATAAACTGAGCTGACATATAAACTGCNGTACATAAAATACTGAATGTGAGTCCTGTCAAACCAATTGCCTATTAAAACAAAGAAGCACACAAAAATAATCCTCAGAGGAACAGAATCCAAAGTTTTTTTCATAATAACCAAGATGCAACTTGTATTTTTTTTAACCTATCAAGAAAATTTAAGTGCAACTAACTTTTCAGAAAAAGCTGCCAAGCATGATAAATTTCACAAGTTCAGGGGTAGGCAAGATGGCTCAGCAGAAAAAAGCATTTGCATGAAAGCTTTCTGACTAGGGTTTGATGCCTTGTAAAGGCAAGAAGGAAAAACCAACTCCATGAGGTTGTCCTCTGACCTCTGCATGTACACTGTGGCACATATGCCACCCCCACCCCCACAAACGATATTAATAAATGACTTTTAATTTTTGAGACAGGGTCTGACTATGTAGGCTGGCCTGGAACTCACAGAGCTCCANCTCTGTCTCCAGAGTGATGTGATTAAAGATGTATGCCCCCATGCTTAGTCAAATAATGTTTTAGATGTAAGAATCATTCAAAAAATCTAAGGTAGCTATTATAATTATGATCAAGCTTGTCAAGGTAAATATTATGAATTGTGGAAAGAGAAATATCAGCAGGGAAATTTAAAAGAAAGAAATGGAAATCTTGGGACTGAAAAGTACAATATCTAAAATTTAGAAATGTATGTACTGGAGATTTAACTACAGAATTAAGCTAAGGGTAAACTTAAATATAGATCAATAAAAGTGATATAATCTGAGGATTAGAGAGGGAAGGAAGAAACAGGAGCAGAGGGAGATGGGGTCATGTGGTTCTTATAAAGAGCAAAATANCAAGTATCCATGTAATCAGGATCCAGGAAAGCAGAGAATCATAGTGAAAAGATATATGAAGAAATAATGTCACCCAGATGCCTGAATTTGATGAATGACATACATTACAGATTCAGAAAGCTCAGAACAAGTAAACAAAACAACAAACAAACAAAAAGCAACCACCATACCACAAAAACCAAAGCAGAATAAATGTAAAAATTGTTATGCCTAGTCAGTCATAATCAAATTCCTAAAACAGAAAAGAAAGAAACAGACAAACTTCTAAAGAACAACCAGAGGCAGAGGAAAGGAAAATAAAACAAAAAACAGATGCAGGGTAACAATTTTCACTGATTCATGATTAGAGGCTGAGGCATCTGGCAAAGGGCAAAATGCTTCTAAAAACATTAAAAGAAATGAAGAGATGGCTCAGGTGTGAAGAGCATTTGTTCTTACACAGGACTAGAATTTCTTTTCTGGCACCCAGGCTCACAACAGCCTATATCTCTAGCTCTAGAGAATCTGATGCCCTCTTCTGGCCTGTTTGGGCACCTGCACACAAGTGGTACACACATATACTCAAGTACACATACATTAAAATAAAAGAGAGCAAAATAAAATTTGACAGAAAAAAATAAGTCAAACCAGAATTTGGTTTGCCCCTCCCCCCACTGTGGACTTCCTTCTGGTCCCCAGAAGGAAGGTCACAGCAGTCAGAAAAACAGGTGAGTGACCTGCCTGCCAGCTAAACTGCCCTAGTCCCNACAATTTGGTTTGAGTCAAAAGCATCTAAGAGAAAAGATGAGGTAGGGAAAATTTCAGAATGCATGAAGCAAAGAAAAGCTATGAGGATTTGTCTTCTGGATGTCTGCACTATAGTAAAAATTACAAGAAGTTCTCTGGAAATCATCAGTAGGTGCCCTTAGANGAAATGAAGAGCACTGTACGTGTAAGTATAAAAGTTATACAAGTTCTTCTCTTTTTGACATCACATTTTGACTACAGNAGCTTTAAGGAAAAGCAGCAGCACTGTCTTCTGCAGTTTGCAATGTAAAACAGACAACATTGGCATAAAGTCAGTGCTCTGGCAATGGACCTATAAAATTAGAAGGGTNAAAGTTTTTGTGAGTNGCAGAATGCTAACTTTTAGCAGACTAAAAAATTAAGAGTATGTATTCATTTCTAGGGCATTTCCTCTAAAAATTATGCCAATGNTGACTGTATAAAGGGCAGTGCTGTGGCAACAGACCTATAAAATTACNTGCAGAGAGAAGATAATATTTTAGAATGGATATTTTTGCCACACAAACAGAGTAAAAGCTTAAAGACNTATGTAGAAAAGGTTTCTGAATTAATTCTAAAAGGAAAATANAGACTTCATCAATTAACAGGAATAGACCCAGAGGAAATTGTGGTACNTTTTAGTACTGCTGAAATTGCCTCATTATGCACAGAAAATGAACATTGACAAAGAGCTTGCAGTAATTTTNGGGAGTAATTAGCAACAATTATCCCTAAAGCAAGAGACTTCAGTTTATAAAGAAAATTCATTGGATCCTTCCTCACACTATGCAGGGAACACCAATTTCTGGAGCCCCTACATTCTATACTGATGNAAATATATCAGGAAAGGCAGGTTATAAGTCAGGANATTTAAGTAAAATGGCTTANAGCCCTTATGATTCAGTTCAGAAATCAGAATTATATGTTATTCTAATGGTATTATTAGATCTTTCCCAAACCTCTTAATATAGTTACTGACTCTCAATANNCAGAATGAGTTGTTTTACATACTGAAACTGCTGAGCTTATTNCAGATGATTCAAAAANTAACTTTGTTATTTATTCAATTNCAAGAAATAATCAGANACAGAAATCATCCTTGTAAATAACACATATCAGATTCCATATGGGTCTACCAGGCCCTCTAGCTCAAGTTAATGATAAAATTGATCAGCTATTGGTAGGAAATGTGCTAGAAGCCTCAGAATTTCATAAGAAACACCATGTTAATAGCAAAGGTTTGAAGAAAGATTTTTCTATCACTTGGCAACAAGCCAAGGAAATGATAAGGAAATGTCCTACTTGTTCTTTGTATAATCAAACTCCTGCAGGAAGTAACCCAAAGGGTACTTGAAGAAATGAAATTTGGCAGATNNATGTGTTTCATTTTGCAGATTTTGGAAAATTAAAGTATGTGTACAAAACCACAGATTCAGGGTTTCAAGGGGGCAATTGCCTTGAGTTCTGAAACGGCTGATTCTGTAATTATACATTTATTAGAAGATATGGCCATTATGGGAATATCTGTACAAATCAAGACTTACAATGCTCCAGCATATATCTCTAATAAAATGAAACAGTTTTTTTTCCTGCATATTACAACATAAAGCATATTATAGGTATATCACACAATCCTACAGGACAAGCATTTATAGAAAGATCTAATTGCACTTTAAAATATATACTTGCCGGGCGGTGGTGGCGTGCACGCCTTTAATCCCAGCACTTGGGAGGCAGAGGCAGGTGGATCTCGTGAGTTCGAGGCCAGCCTGGGCTACCAAGTGAGTTCCAGGAAAAGGCGCAAAACTACACAGAGAAACTTTGTCTCGAAAAACCAAAAAAAAATAAAAAATAAATAAATAAAATAAAATAAAATATATACTTAATAAACAGAAAGGGGTAATAAAGGCCCACAGAGATAGATTACACAGTGCTTTATTAACTTTAATATTTTTAAATGCTAATGAGAAAGGAATGACAGCTGCAGAGAGACATTGGATAGTAGAAAAAACTGCTAAATTAAATCAGCCTGAATACTTTAAAGATGTGTTCACCTCAGAATGGAAACCAGGATATGCACTTGNGTTACGTTGGGGAAGAGGTTTTAGTTTTGTTTCCTCAAGAGAAGAAAAAAATTAATAAAGATTAGATTCAAACAGGAGAGACCTCTTGTGTAGGAGAGGTGATAGTCCAGTGTGGCCATCAATCTAGACTAACTTATAAGACTAACAAATGCCTTTCATNTGATCAGACATAACTGCCTAAAAGGGAAACTCTCCAAAGTTAGAGTTGAGGCAGGGTTTTGCTTTTGTCTTTGTCAGGAGCCAAAACCTGTATTGGCTATAATTAAGCGATCTTAGCCTAGGTAATTTTCAGTTCCTGTTTCCTGAGTAACAGGTTCCTCTTCCAGAATTCTTGTTAAGGTTCCTCTTCCAGAATTCTTGTTAAGTGCCTTAAACAAAAAGAGCTTGGTACTTCCTTATCTTTTTGTCAGTCAGGGACATCTGCTATCCTGACCTTTCTGAGAAAATATCTTGCAGTCAGGTTACCTAGCAACCTAATCACCCTGACCCACACCCCAAGCACAAGCTCCTGCTTTACCCGCTAATCAATTGGTGAAAAAATAAACTTTGCAGCTTGATCAGAATCCTGTCTTGCTGTCATTCTTCANGTCTCTTGTCCCTTTCATTCCCCGTTCCCCCTTCTAGGGTCTCCGTTGAAGACCCCGCTGGCCGGGGCAGTCTTTCCAGGAGAATAAAAGCATCCAACTAAGGAATTTAAAGACCACTGGACAAATGAGACATCTGAAGAAAAGAAAGGATNAATCATCTAGAGAAAATGTCCCAAGAAAAAGAGTAAATTGACCTAGTATTATAGCACATTTCCAACAGATTTCATAAATCTTCTGAAATGTTTGTTTCTGCTATTCTCTACAGACATATAGGGCAAATGGTCTTTTTGTAGTCTCAATTCAATTAAAAATTAAAGCTGACTTTGGAGTTGGACCATAGCTCACTCCTTCTCTAAATCCAAGCATGCTTGTGAAAGGAAAATTTAAAATCTCTGTCTCNTGTCAGAAGAGCCACCTGGTATGGGACAGAAGAAAAAACAAAACTAAGGGACTATTCTATTGGCACAAATCTCATAAGCCTTTGGTAACTAGGAATTANGTTTGTGTACCATACATACTTAAATTGTGGTCTTTAACCTCTCAGAGATCTGCTTGCATATGACAAATTAAAATGTTTAAGTTTTCTGCAGTGACCCATGACCATTCCTGGCAGTGAGTGACCTTTGGGGTCTCTAAGAAGATGGTGGGACTTCACGACGAGGAATCCACCTGGATTGTGGTAATGCCACTAAGCTGACAAACATTACCCAAAGATCAGCTCCAGACTACAAACCACTCAGGACAACTTNAAAGCAGTTAGCTGACATAGTAGCCTCATGAACGACTCCAAGTCAGGACTTCAGATAAGCCGTGCACTTCCCTATTACAATGAGACTTAACAACAGCTAGCTCTCTCAGGACTTGACCGTTATCTCAATTTTCTCAAGATCCCCTAAAAAATGTGATCACCCCCAGACAGCAGGAAGTAATTTTAAGACCATGATGCCCACATTTGCAATAGGTAGGGTGGATGGTTGTTAGTTGTTTGGTGGATTATGGATGTTTGCCATCGTTTAGGAGGGTTGGTTAAAAGTTGTTATTGGTCATGGTCAGGACGGAAAATAAGCAAAGTAGATTAGATTCAGGGATCTAGTTCTGAAAAAAAAATAGGGGAATATAGGAATGATAGGATAAAAGGATAGATTATTGAATATACTTTTAACTAAAAAAGCAACTGCTAGTCTTAAATATTTTACACTGGTATGGATTTTTACATATTGATACAAATCTAAGGTTATTT
>LZPO01087208.1:302399-314619 GCA_001675575.1 Neotoma lepida | reverse complement strand
ACTGCTGAATTAAACCAACCTATATACTTTAGGAATGCCTTAACTTTAAAATGGAAGTCAAAAAAATGTATTACGCTGGGGAAGAGTTATGCTTTTGTTCCCATGGGAAATGAAAGGCCATGGATTCCTTCCAGGTTAATAGAGAACAGATTTGGCCAGGGAAGATCTCCTAAGTATCTTGGCTACAGACATAGGGGAGGAAGTGAAGAAAGACTACAGGACAGGTGACATGTAAGCTGATCCCTCTGCATGGGAATAGTTCAGAGATGAGATGAGACATGACAAATCTTTTTGGCTACAGAAATTATTGCATGCCATCCTTTCATATGGCATGGATGGGTTATTTATATTAGTTTTAATATATAATCTAAATTGACTTATAAAGCTGACAGATGCCTTTTACCTGTTCAAACATAAAACAAGAAATTATCTTTAACTGACTTGTGCACATCACANATTCCATACTTGTGTTAATGCAGATATGTATGTTACCTTTAAAACTCTGTGTGTTTTCAGGGCAAGGGAATGAGACACCAATGAAAACGGGTGGCACAGGTGACCCAGTATCTCAGAATGCCTCTGTTGCAGTTTCCTCAGAGTTCTACATCCAGAACAGCTTCAAGGCTACTGGTTGAGATGGTCCAGCCTCACAAACTACTCCAGCCAGACTTTAGATAATCATCACACCAAAACTAGACAACAGCTAGCTCTCCCAGGATGGGACTACTATCTTAATTTCTCAGATTTCCCTAAAGATATCATTGCCCCCAGACAACAGGAAGTAGTCTAGAAATACAACACCCACATTCCCAAGAGATGGGGTGGATGGTTTTTGGTCATTCAGTGGGTTATGGATGTTTATCATCATTTAAGGGGGTTGGTTACAAGTTGTTATTGGTCATGATCAGGAAAAAAGCTAGACAAAGGAGATTAGATTCAGGGCTCTCTTTCTGAAGGGAAAAAGGGGGATATAGTATAGAAATGATGGGATAAAAAAGTGGATTGTTGAGTCTACTTTTCAACAACCACTAGTCTCAAATATTTTACATTGATATGGATTTTTGTATATTGATACAAATTTTAGGTTGTTTTTTAATACTGTATACATGTCTCTATTTCTTGTTTAAGATATTGTACCTATACAGCTCATTTAAAAACGTAATATAAAGTTTTAGTCCTTGAAAGTTATTTAGGATAATAAAGAAATACAAGTTAAAAGTTAGCCATTTGTAACAATTAAACTTATAGTCATGTTAGGTATGTTTTCAAGGTCATAGGTGATCTTGAAACACTTCAAAGACTTATAGAATATGGCATTTAAAATGTTTTAATAACATAATGCTTTTCATTACAATGAGACATGTCTGCTTTTGGCAGCACCAATCTACTTCAGAGAAGATGGTGGGCATCAAAGAATCTCCATATGTAGTTTGCTTCTTTTGTGGCAAAAGTTAGCTACTGGGCAAGAAACTGCACTTGCCTCAACTGCTGACAGTATNCTGTCCAAATTGGACAAGTAGGACACAAAGAAAGTGACTGCTGAACTTTGCCAAGACAAGGTGAGACAGTCATTCAAAAATTTCCTGCTTCACAGAAAAGTCTNTCAGATATTCTAGGCCTGTAGGCNAAAGATGGAGTCCCCCATGTTGCAGAGGAACCTTGGGTGACTGTCCAGGCAACCAGCTGTTTCTGTCATTTCTATAGTTTTGAAAGTTGTTTGCTTTACACTTCCTGTTTACATTTTATCCTTCTTGTGTCTCAGATGGAAATTGAAGACTAGACAGATATAGTTTTATACTTTCCCTTGTTATAAAATTCAAAAAAGAAACTTANATAAGAGACATAAAGTTTATAAGGTTGAGAGACATAAATTGTTTATCTAAAAGAATGTTTTGAAATCTAAAAAGATAGTTTTAAGATGGTAATACAAGTTATAATAAAAAATAGTTTAGGTATAAAACTTTAAATTCATCAAGATAAGATAGATAAGGGGCTAGAGAGATGGCTCAAGGTTAAGAGCACTGACTGCTCTTCCAGAGTTCNGGAGTAAAATTCCCAGCAACCACATGGTGGCTCACAACNANCTATAGTGAGATCTGGTGCTCTCTTCTGGCATAAAGGCAACCATGCAAGCAGAACACTGTATACATAATAAATAAATAAATCTTAAAAAAAAAGATAAGATAATATAGAGTATTTTCTCCAAATATGCCAAATACAAATGGACTNGACATCGTAAATGTAATTCTTACTTGATAAATGTTCTTATTGTATATAGTTTCATTTGTTAAAGTTAATACGTTTTCTTTCTATTTGTACAATACCTGGTAATTTTTTTTTAATTTTTCTTATTATATATAGTTTTACTATGTTAAACTTTTCCTTTTTATTTAGACAAAAAGGGGGAAATGCTATGGAATAATCTTTTTGTACACTGTGAAGATGTGTCACTCTGACTAGTCCCAGGAATGGAACTCTGGCCGTAAGACCTGGCAGCAAGCAAGCACTCTCACCTTCTGAGCTTTAAAAACTGACTCAAATTTTTACTTCTTTAAAGGACATATTAAAGTGAAAGGACAAGTTGAAANGTGGGAGAAAACACGAAATCTAAATACGCAAGGTATAGCCAGCATAGCTACATTAAAGTGAAGTAAAAATTTAAATTTGATCAGTCAGAATCTCTGGACACATTTCAGGTGATGGAGAGTCACATGTGGCTTGGGGCTGGTTGACCATGATTGATCAGATAGCATGGACATGCAGTATCTTTATCTTCAGAGTTTTCTCTTTGGGTATAGCTGGTTTAGAATATATAGTACAGCATTTCTAAAATAACTTAATAAATAATGCCAAAAAGATATTAATGGACTAGTAACAGCAGCAGCAACAACAGCAAATCACCAAGAGGTGGCATAGCACTTGCCTATCATACATGAGATCCCGAACTCAAAATGAAAACAACCAAAAANACATGCTGTAAACATGCAAAAGGTCACTTCAACTAACCCATAAGATACTCTTTTAGAGACCTCAACTTGGCAAAAGACAAAAANCCCAGAAATTACCAAGTATTGAACAGGTCGTACCTCAGTAACTCTACAACTCTCTCTTAGGAGAGTAGCCCAGGGCCACCACTGTGAGGGCAGCTTGTCATTCTCCAGGCATAAGTGATTTTCCAGTGAAGTACAACAGTCCCTCCCTGCTCTGCTTCTACTCAGGGCTGGAAAGCACATGAAGAAACAAACACAACACACAGCCCTTCCTTCTAGCTTTGAAATGGCAGCAGAAAAAAGTTCCTGTGATTAAAGGAATTTAGCCATCCAAACTGCACGGAAATGCAAACAAAAATCAACAATACAATAGAAACAATCCAAAAAGATCCATCATGATGTGGACCCATAAACGACATGCTCTGCAATACCATAGCATTAAAAATTATAATGAATCTAACCATAGATGTCATCAGTGTTCCCAAACAACCAAGGGAGCAAAAGTGCAAGACACATGAACAGAAACAATACACTTAAAATTCGTGTAAAGAACAAAAGCAGCTAAAATAAAAATTAATTTGTGGGTGTGCATGATAGTTTTAATAAAAATTTGACACAAACTAGAGTCATTGGAGAGGAGGGCGCCTCAAATGAGAAAATGCCTCCATTAGGTCTGGCTGAAGCTGGGTATGGTGGCACATGCCTTTAATCCCAGCACTTGGGAGGTAGAGGCAGAGGCAGGCAGATCTCTGTGAGTTCGAGGCCAGCCTGGTCTACAGAACAAGTTCCAGGACTGCCAGAACTGTTACACAGGGAAACCCTGTCTCAGAAAAACAAACAAACAAAACCACCGCTCCNCACCCCCAACCAAAAAAGAAAAGAAAAAAGAAAAAAAAAAGAAGGAAAGAAAAATAGATCCAGTTTAAAGGCATTTTCTGATGAGTGATTGATGGGGGAGGGCCCAACCCATTGTGGGTGGTTCTACCCCTGGACTGGCGGTCCTGAGTTCTATAAGAAAGCAGGCTGCGCAAGCCATGAGGAATAAGCCAGTAGGCAATACCCCTCTATGACTTCTGCATCAGCTCCTACCTCCAGGTTCTCGCCTGTTTGAGTTCCTGTCCTGACTTCTTTCAATGATGAGCGGCTATCTGAAAGTGTCAGACAAATAAACCCTTTTGTCCCCAACTTGCTTTTTGGTCATGGTGTTTTGCTGCCCCTATAGAAACTCTAACAAAGACAGGGAATAATATGTGTACAACAAACTAAAACATCAACAAAGCAAGGGAATGATTAATAAAAATGAAATAGCAGGGCAGAGTGGCGCACCCCTTTAATCCCAATGCCAGGAGGCAGAGGCAGGTAGATCTCTGAGAAGGCCAGCCTAGTCTACACAATGAGTTCCAGGCTGGCCAGGGTTAAATAGTGAATAGNAACCTCTGAGAGAAACGGTAAGACACCCCCTTTGGCAGGTCTTTCAAGGGCCTCCAAAGTCCAGGTTCATATATTTATTTTAATGTATTTCCTTAGAGCTTACCTTTTAGGCTTTACAATTTCTTTACATATTAGATACATTTTACAAGTTTTTGGAAAGATAGATTAATTAGTTGCTAGTGATTAATTAGCATTAATTAACTAGGGTTCTGAAGTTCAAAGGAGATGTAAGCGTGAGAGACTGTGGTGGAGAACGTTTTATAGACAAGGAATCATGACAGATGACGTGTTCCTGCAGAGTTTGTCCTGGGCACTGTCTAGTATCATAGGGTCCAGAGTTTTTAATTGTTTAAAAAGTATTTTAATTATTATTACTGTGGACGGGGGAGGGGGAGGGGATGTTGGTTTGTGTCATGGCTCATCCATAAAGGTTGGAGGACGATTCTGTAGAGTTGGTTTTCTCCTTCTNCCTATATGTGGGTTCTGGAGATCAAACTCAAAAGGTCAGGCTAACAGGGCAAGTACCTTTACCTGCTGTGGCATCTCACCAGCCNCTATGTATAGTTTTTAATCAGGAGTCTCTTTTTGCTATAAAATGGGGGAAACTACCATCTCAGTGAAGTGACAAATTTTTCAGTAAACATGCAACCATATACTTTTATTATTGTTAAATGGATCACAGGGCTGAAATGATCTAAAAATCATGACATTGAAGAAATTTTTCAGGGCTTGTGTACATTAAATTTTAGGTGAAACAATAACGGTGCAATTTTCTCCTGTCTAGAGAGAAGACATAAGACCCTCTTTGTTTGGGGTGCTCTGGCAGGTGAGGGGTAGGGATGTTGTTTGGGGTGCTCTGGCAGGTGGGGGTGGGGATGTGGAGTTGGGGGCACTGGAGCAGTTAAAGATCAATACATCTTGGTTCAGCTTAGGAAAGAACAATTTGACAGTCAGCGAGAAGGCAGGTGGAGCAGGTGGGGACGTCTCTGTCAGGTGGACTTTTCAGGTGAAGATGGTTTAGCAGAGATGTCTGTTTTGAATGANAGCACACAATAAAGTAAATGGTCAAAGAGAATAGTCACCAGGCATTTGTGTCACATTGATTTCTGAAAACTTATTCTCCTGCTTAACAGTCGTAAGAGTACAGGCAACTTCTTTGACCTCTTGTGGCCTCAGTTTCCTCCTCTTTGGTAGGGCAGTCTGCTTCTGAAGGCTATCTGGCCGCAGTATATTGAGTGGCCTCCCACCAGTGTTCTGTAAGTGCTCCGTCAGTTACTATAATTTCTAACAATTATATTGAAGGCTTCCAAGCTTGCTCATAGCCAGTTTAGCAATGACATCAGCNCTAAAACACAAAACAGCTGCACGTTCGGAAAGAGGCCGTGTAAGACCTGTATCTGTTACTTCAAGAGGCTTAACCTGATAGCCCAGATCACATTCTTTAAAGGGTTATCAAATAGCGTTGTCTACCAGAACGTCTCCTCTAATGAGCAGGCTTTGTGCAGAAATCGTAGTCCATAACAACTCTTGTAGATTTAATGATTCTGAAGTGCCTTCTAGCTCTCTGGAATAAGCTTAAGTCAAGACTTAGGAAGACAGGACTCAGTGTAGCACACCACAGCAATTTCAGGCTATTCACCCTTAACAATATCTAAACGAAGAAAAANGAGACCCGCATCACCACTTAAAAGTGACTAAAACAGGCCCCCGCCTATAAACAGGAAATGCTGAACTTAGCTCANAGCACTCAACTGTAAATAAATAACTAGCCTGTAAGCACTTCCCCCTGAAACAAAGCTTTTCTTCTGAGAATGCACTTTAAAAGCTCAGACGGGGTCAAGCTGTCTCCATGAATAAAAGAACAGAAGGAACTCAGAATTTACATCATTATGCATTTTCTTNTATTTGTCTTTTTATCCTGTGCGAGCCCTCCACTGCACCCTGGTTTGTGGCTCGGTTCTGTTTCTCGCTGAAGTTTCAAACCTAGTTTCGAGTTACTTGTCGACAGCCAGGCTGGCACGAAGTNGGTGGGCTAACTGAACNGAGAGCCTCCACTTTTTTACCCCTCTTCTCAGGCACCCGCTAATTATTTATGTTCCAGCTCACCAACCCTGTGTCTTAGTGCAGGAGGCAGNGCACTNAATGCCAGCTAGCTAGAAACAAACAGAATCTGGCCTTTAAGTATCGTGACTGCACAGNGCCCTGAAAGAAGACAAAGGAGGGAAAAGAAAAGGGGGAGGGGGAGGGAATTCTAGAAAGAAGACAGAAAAGTACCATGAAGCGCACAAGCTGTGATGCCAGAGCCTTCTTCCACCAAGATTAGCTAACTGTGCTCGTTAGCCTAACCACTTCATCATCAGAACTTCACCAGGAAACTATTAGAATTCTGTTGCAAAGGCTGACAAACTGTCAATCAAAAAGGAGGGAGGGGACTGTTTGCTATGACCAAAAAGAGTGCGTACCGATGCTGGAATGGGGAGTCTGATTCCGCAGCCCAGATGCTTCTTTTCTGCATTCCATGAAACACATTTCGTTATTTTTAGATTTGAGAGGTTCAAAGATATTCATGACAAAAGGAAATGCTTCCAAGGTACACCAGGAATGGCTGTGAATCACCCACAACGTCTAAGCACTTGAAATGTCAGGGAGTCGTCATCATGCAAGAGACTCCATAAAAGTAGGATGGAGTAAGAGGTAAAGCTCTAGTGGAGACGACTGCCAGGGAATGTGCCCTGTCCTGTCCCACAGTCCTACCTGCTGAACTTCGCTCTCTCCATTCGAGATTTTCTCTGTGTAAACCAAGGAGTTGAAGATCCGCTGCAACAAGAAAGAAAATGAACATTAGATTTCCTAAGAGGCACCTTCTATATGTGTGTGAGTAATTTGTTGCCCACAACACAAAGAGATTCAAATAGGAAAAAGTTTAATTAAAATACAGTGATTTTTACAGAGAGTAACCTAAATCTCCACCAAAGTCAGTCACACTTATTNATTTAAGCACTACCCAGGCACTATAGTGAAATAAACCAGATGTTACACTAGATTTTTCATTTTCAAAAATACATTTAATTACAGATTTCCGGAGCCCATGCCATTTTATCCGGCTGCCGTAATCTGGCAAAGTTGTGTTTCTCATTTAAATCCTGCACTCCCTGAATGCTGTAATTGTTTACAGGCCCTAACATCTAATGTAATAAAACTCTTTGAAAAGAATTCTTTCCACATTCTCTCATGTCCCTCTCTAGCCAGTACCTACCCCATATTATCTATCACCTTCATTACTCAAACATACCCCTCAGGAGAGTAACAAAGACACTTGCCAAGTATGTGTGGCCTCAATGTGGCAGGCTGTGGCACATCGGCACACAAATTCTTCTGCAGGGTCCTGCCTAGCCTACCTCACACCCATCCTTTCACACACCACCTGAAGTTAAAATATCTCTGCTGGTTTGAGACTCGACTGGCATCTGTAACAAACCAGAAGATGAAAATTCAGGCTGTGTACATGGTAAGGGGGGGTGGGGGTAGGGTGGGGCAGTGCCCTTCCTCATTTGTCTTAGAGCTTTGAAGGTGCTATGGAACTCTCTAGATGAATCAGGAGGCAGACCTGAAGATGTCAGCCAAATTTTTGTTTCTCCTCTCTATCCTGCCGCCAAGCATTTGTCAGCATCTGGGAAAGCATCCCAGACAGTCCAACACACCTGTGTGGCTGTGGTGAGGAGGCATGTGCCAAGTTCATCAAGGCCCGGTGCAATCTAAACAGAATGCAAATGAAGGAAGGACAAATGGCTGGAGCTTGGCAGGGGGTGGGCAGGAGCAGAGAGAGGGTGGAGAGAGCAAACACACAGAGGACAGAGATGGCATTACAGCTTGGAAAAGTATAATTATAAATCATCACAATACCACCCATTATACCCCACGTGCCACACTCATTCATTCAGCAGATGCCGCCATGCCTGCCTCTCCCCATCAGAAAAACCTGCAAGAGGAAAGTTCTCTTTTAAACTTTTTAATTATGTTTGTTTTGTTTATTTATTCCCCCTTTCCCCCTGCTCCGTGTCTGTGTGTGTGTAGGGGTTCAGATGGAGGGAAATTACAAGTCTATAAGCCTCATTCCTAAATTAGCCCACAGCCCTAAATTCCTAGTTCTCCAGAGCCTAAGCCAACATCATCACTCACCATAATCCCAGATTTATTTCAGACTTTTCTATCATTTCCTTTTCAAAATGATGCTCAGTTCATTTTCATTAAAAAAATTAACTTAACTGACGCAGCGATTCCAGGTCTTGGCGAATGTACTCACTGACTTCCTCTTATAGCAGGGGTTCTCCAGTGGGAGACTCCCAGGAAGCCAACTGGACCCACTATGCTCAAGCCAACACTCACCAATGGACAAATGTGCTATTCCCTTGTTTTCTTAGGAGGAAGGAGCATTACTCAATAGTTCTAAGGGTGTGTGTCAGGGCTAGTGCAGGAAGTTCCTTCAATCTCTATCATGCTTGATCTTAACAGTAATAGGGCTAATATTTTTATATAGTCCTTTCCTATACTGTCTATACCTAATTAATTTAGGTCAATAAGATAAAAAGTTTAAATTAACAAGTCCTAGATATATGCAATAGTGATTAGTGGACTCCATACAACCCTCTAGCTATCCCAGCACTAGGGTGACAGGGCTATCACTGAAGTAAATGGTCTTTGCCCTGCATCCATCCCCTGGTACCAATGATGGAGACATGGCTTAGAACTTACACAAGTTACAACTGGTACAAGGTTTAAAAGTTGGCTTATGTGTGTGCATAAAATCACATGATACAGAGTACTTTTACCATGCTCTAAAAGGGCTGTTTAGCATCCCAAAGCTTAGAATTTTTACAGTTTACAATTTCACATCAATTACTGCACTTAATCTTCATAATTGCCTGTGTAGGCAGAGCAGGTATCTGAAACCACATTTTCAGATTTGAAAACTACAGCACGAAAGTTAGGAGCTATGTCCCAGGTGAAAAACCGAAGTGCTGAGGCCTGAACCCAGATCTTAAATTAAGTACAGGTAGTGCGTTTAGCTGACCTAGCAAACAAACTTATCCTTATCACCTTGCTGTTCAGGATGGTCTAGGAATCCTATGTAGAATGTGGGCATGAGGCACGGGGCACAACACACAATGATTGAGATTTAAGCTTTTCCTGATTTATTTTAAGCAAGATGTAAAATTTTAGAAACAATCCGAGTCCCAGATAGTTTCATTTTTTGTACTTTGTACTGCATGTAAAATTGCAGAAGAAACAAAATACAACTTTGCTTTTGGGGGGTGGGGGTGGGGGTGAGGAGCGGTAGTATGTGGGTCATGTGATAAAAGACAGGAATTCAAAATTATGGAATCTGGCTGACATTTTGGTGACCTTAAGGTAAATGTTTCTTGGTTATTAGAGGACTTGAAAAATATAAGTGTCTCCAAAGAACACAAAATTGATGAGTATTCTTGACAGGTCATAACCTTCATTCTGTCCTTTGAATGAGGTNCTTGCAGTAACAAATTGGGGGTTGGGGACTAGGAGGTAAGGCCATCATTGTGCTTTGTACTCTAAATTGTCACTTTCCCTTAACCTAACTTCCTGNAGAACCTGGAGAACCAAAGGAATTCTAGAATTTGAACTATTTGTTTGTTTTTCAAGACAGGGTTTCCCTGTGTAGCCCTGGTTATCCTGTCTACTCTGTAGACAAAGCTGGCCTTGAACTCAGAGATCCACTAGCCTCTGCCTCCCATGTGCACCACAATGCCTGACTCATAAACTCTTAATTTGAACACCACCCAAGGGAGCAAAAATTCTTATCTGTTTGCAAAGCCCCAGAAATGCAGTCCAAAGACACTGCCTGATATCTCTCATTACTCTTTCCTGTTTTGGAAAGTTCTCAAATACTAAAAGTAAAACTATTCTTTAATAGGTATGGAGACTTAAAGTTATTTTTAAATAAAAATATTTCACTAAATCCTTGTTACTAAGTTTATTTCTATAATGAAAAGAAAGCAATAAAATGTCTTATTCTTTTGCTCATGGGATCTGCATTAATGTATTCTTTGGAAAGCTGGCTCTGTGTTCTAAATCCAATCACATGCTTATCCTATGACCCAGCAGCTCCCATCCTTGACATACACTTGACAGAAACGTGGGAATGTGCTCACGCTCACCAAGGCAAGTTATAAGGATGTGCATAGCTGCTACTCCTAACAGCTCAAACCCAAAAGCAACCCACATGCCGATCAACACGGGAACTGAAGTGATACACACTCAGAATGCCTGCACCCTGATGGGAATGTCTTTCTAAAAATGTGTTGCTCTGATTGGTTGATAAATAAAGCTGTTTGGCCAATGGCGAGGCAGAATAAGGTTAGGCGGGACATTCAAACTAGGGGAAGAGAAGCAAAGCGCAGAGCTGGGCAGACGCCATTCCGCCATCCAAAAAACAACATGTAACTGAGCACAGGTAAAGCCAAGCCACGTGGAATACGTGGCGACATAGATTTATAAAATGGGTTAATTTAAGATGTAAGAGCTAGCTATCGAGAAGCCTGCCAGGGCCATAGTTTAAAAATGATATAAGCCTCTGTGTGTTTATTTGGGTCTAAGTGCCGTGGGAGCCGGGCGGGACAGAGACCGAGACCAGACAAACTTTTATCTACAACACCCTGAAAAACCTAATGAGAATGAGCACACGGCAGGAGCAGAGCTTACCACCACAGGACATTACCACAGCATATCACCATGGAACACCACCACATCACCACAGGACATTACCACAGCATATCACCACGACATATCACCACATCACCACAGGAGATGGCAGGACTTCTGGAATGCTGAAATGTTCTTGTTTTCATTTTAATGTTACATTTATTTAGTTAGTTGGTTTGTGTGTGTGAGAGACAGAGACGGAGAGAAAAAGAGAGATGGGGGGGTGGGTACAGGCCATGGAGCATGTGTGGAGGTCAGAGGATAACTTGGGGGAGGGGTGTTCATTCTCTCCTTCCATCATGTGGGTCCTAGGTCATCAGGCAAACGCCTTCTGAGCCAATCTTAACTGTTCCACATTCTGGTTTTCAATCTGAGTGCTGGTTATTGGATTTTATGAGGATTTATCAAGCTGTGCTCTTTTAAATCCATTTGCATGTGAACTAGTGTTCATGTGTATGCAAGAGTACGCATGTACACATGTGAGTAGAGACCAGAGGACAACCTCAGATGTTAGCCCCAGGAGCATCATCCATCTCCTTACAAGACAGGGTCTCCTGGGACTGGAGCTCACCAATTAGATGAGGCTGGCTGGCTAGCAAGTCCCAGGGATCTCCTGTCTTTACCCCCCCACCCCCACCCCTCAACACTGAAGCTACAAGCTAGTGTCAGCATGCCTGGCTTTTCACAGGGGTGCTGAGGACATAACTCACGTTNCCATGCTTGCGAATCGAGCATTTTACTAACTAAGGGATCGGTTCAGCCCTTAAAGCTGCCCACTTTTTTCCCAGTATGCTGCCCTTCAATAAATTTTTGCTCAGCATGCATTCCAGGCGGTCTCTTTGAAATACGCTTTGCCCAAATGCTCTCATATGCATTCAAAACTGTATTTATAAAAGGAGGTTGTGTTTACTGGACTATTATAAGTACTTAACAGAAAAACATAAATTCATCCCTTATGTGGATGATCCTGGGCTGTCCCGTCTAGAGACACCTCACAAGTCACTGAGCAAGTCTCCTGAGCATACCCTGATGCTCTATATGAATCACACCTACACGTTTAAAGC
>LZPO01087208.1:291242-302289 GCA_001675575.1 Neotoma lepida | reverse complement strand
AACACAATTTAATATAATCTGCCTTTTGCACATTCTACTCTTAAGCATTGCCTGTGTCCTTTCTTCTCCCTTAAACAATGTTCCAGTCATGGTTAAAAATTAGAGATGCACAGTAACAATTAATGTAGTTCCTCCTACAGATTGTCTGAAAGAGNGGGGGGAAGCAGATATAATCCTTCTCATATCCTCACCCTCCCGCCTCCCTCCAACGCCTCCAGGGCTGTAGCTAGCTACAGCCTTGTCCTTCCCTGGCTCTGCTCTGGAATCTACTGAACCCCACTCCTAACTCACAGGCTCCCCCACCAACCCTTCTATTTAATTAAGCTTAACAGATGGCAAGAGAATTCGTTTGTTGGAACAGGAACGATTACAAGGGTGTTTAATAAGATGGTCAGTCCAGACAGCAGGCCCCACCTTCGCTACACTACCTGCCTTGCCAAATTTTAACAAGACATTTAAATGAAACCTACAGCACAATACCACAGTGAAGAAATAAATACCCCAACCAGCCTAATGAGATGCTGTGAGTCTCCTTCCCTGCTCTTTGCTAAGAAATTAAGGACTGTGTTTTTACTCCAAACCTTAACTTCATGCTGTTTTATGAGTCTCTGTGGCCAGTCCATATGGTTGACAGTTCACTAACAGCTTCATCCGGCTCTGGATCTGTTGCTATGATTCTAGGGATTATGGACAAAGGGGGAGGAAAAAATAAAGACGAACATTGTTATCTCAGCAAGCGGACCACCAGGGACCACTGAAGCACTAGTACCATTTAAAGAAATTCCAAAACCATTGGAAAACAAATCAACGGTAACTCAAGTGTTTTGGGGAAATGAAGCGTATGCATACCTCATAAATAATCTTTTACCAGATTCGGGTCCCTTCAGCCCGGATCAGCCAGTGTCTGATTTTGGCCAGACTCTTTAACATCACACTATTCCACACCTGGAAGGACCAGGAGATAGGCCTTTCTCAGGAGGCTGATCACTTTGAGCTCAGAGGTCACAAGATTGCTAGTGCAAAACAGTAGTTTCTTTAATCCTCGAACTTGCTCGTTCTGGACACGTGACTTGAAAAAGTTTGCTGAGAGTATTGGGAAGGCTACCCCCTAAAATAAAACTCTAAAGTAAACAAAATATCCAGCGACGGGACAAATCTGAAACAAGGCATGCAGCTATCAAAAGCATGTTTATAATAACTTGTGTTACTGGGTTTTTAAAATGGCATTTAAATAAANAGTATCATTCTGTGTGTGGAGGTGTGCTACAGACACAGTTATGATCCATATGACAAGGGACCGAAGTGCATTCAGGTAGTTTACAAGATATAATATCAAAATATTCACAGTGTTTACCACAGCCTTTCAGAGTGACAACAGGAAACAGAAACTGGTCAGGACCTCCAGTTCTGACTCTTCTCCTTTGCCAGAAACCAAAAATTCCTCGGTTCTGTCCTGGCTGGAAGCCAAGAACGCCAAAAGGGGCTCTGGTTCCTGCTCTGCCTTCTTGCTACCTTTATTCTCCTTTTATGCCACCTAGATGAAAACATTGCCTGGAAGCTATACTCGAGGACATAATCAAATGTGGGAGGCACTTGGACATCCTGTGGGTGGGGTGACCGGACTGATCCACTCATCGCTCTGTGGCTCACCTCAGTTTCTGCCAAACGACTCATTGAAAACCCCTGGACTAGCAACTTGATGGCAGCTCATCTCTTGGGACCCATTCTATACAAACACTCTACTGCTTCTTGTCTCTCAAGTGCTCACCTATAATGTCACAATAAAGCCCTATTCTAAATGTTCTTTTATTCTTCTATTCTTCTATTACCCGTGACATTCATTCTAGGAGTTTGGGATACAAAGGACTGGGAAATCATTGTCTTTGGGTGGCTTTGGCCAGTACACAGCCCCCTAAATTATGCTCACTGTGGTGAGTGAGAAATCCTCTGCCATTCAAGGGCCCCAGCTTTTCCTGTATTGTTTCCTCGTTTTATAGATGAAGAAACTAAGGTTCTGAGCTTTAACTCGCCTCAAATTGACCATTAGGAAATGTGTGGTCAAATCTGGCTGCAAAGCAAGACTTATTCCAAAGTGCATGCAAAAGAAGACTTGTGGAAAACTGAGGCTCTGATCAAATTAAAGTAGGGCTTGTCTGTGACTGGTGAATTTGCATCTATTTTCTTTCCTCTCCTGCCCTTCTCATATTTCCTTTGTAGCAAAGAAAAATACACATTTTTTTCAAAGGCAAGCCAAACTCAAAGCAGAGTATGCATTCAGAGATTCCACCAGAAAAAATTCTTCTCCACTAGATCATTGCAGTTAAGAGTGTGTCGGGGAGAGGATAAAACAGGGACTCACACCTGACCCTTGCCATAAAAACTAGATCCTAAATACCACAGTGCCCGGCAGGAGACAGACAAAGCTGCCCTAGTTTCATAACAAAGGGGAAGGCCTAGTTACTGAAAACTGTTGGAGGCAGAAACTTACACTGGAGAATTTAAAACAAAAGTAATGAGTGACACCACAGACAACCTTGCACAAATCAGCCACACCCCAGGTACAGCCCTGCGGAGGGACTTGTTTTGTTTCAAAGCTACTATAAACAACGATCATGGCTAATGCCTGAAGGATGCTTACAGTCTGCNAGGGGCCGGCACCTCCCATAAATGAACTCTTCTAGCTCAAGATGAAAATGAACTTGGGGTGCATTCAAAGTATTGTGAACGTGTTGTGCTCACCATCATGTTAACCTTCCTACTACCATCTGTCTATCCTACTGTACTTAATCTTTTCAAAACATTACAATACTCTCTTACTGGCAGTTATCCCATGATGGTTGTAAAGCAAAAACCCCCTTTGGAGCNATCTGCCCACTCAAGCCCACATACCCTCAGTAGAATGGGGAGGTGATGGAGAGTGCTCCCTTCTGTATTATTTCTGTAGCAGATTTACAATTAAAGTAATACGTTTCCTATAGAAAATTTGAAAATACTTAAAAGAGAAAGAAAGAAATCTGTTTGACTGCCCAGGGAAAACCAATGTTGTTTATATTTCACTTCATTTCCTTCCAGGCTTCTTGAGTGTCTAACTCCAAAGCTTGTTGTAATTCTCCAGAAATTAGTTTAGGCCGTGACTCCTGGCCACACTAGAGTACACATGGTAAGCATAAATGATTCGTGTCCCCCGTTAATCTATTTTATTAAACCACACTGATGGTTACTGTATTTTGGTTGTTTGCTCAACCAGCTAGCAAAAAAGAAGATATCTTTTTATCCTTAAGATTAAAAAAAAAAATCTCTTATTGTCTCAAAAACCTGTAAACTCTGAGTAGTCTATAAACACAGTCCTCGAACTTCAATTTCTTTTTCCTCCAGTACCTTTAAGCTCAGCTCTAACACACACACACACATACACCTGTCTCTTATACACATCTAGATGTGTATAAGAGACAGATGTGGGTGATTCACAAGTTGGTGATAAGTGTCACCTTCACAACAGGCTGCCTGTTTGGGGCTACTCTATCCCTCAAAAAGAGTTACAGGGAAAAAGAAAACAGCAGGCACCCTGATTCAGCAGTGACACTATAAAGCAATCTCAGCCAGCAAAATTTCTCGTTGTGATCTCTTGATTTCCTATTGGAGCTTGGGGGTGAACTCCCAGGGAACAAAGGGAAAGGAGGAGGAAACACTTCAAGTGCAATAAGGTTCCAGAGGGGTTACTAGGGTTGTTGTTGTTGTTGTTTTGGCTTTCACAGGGAATAAAGGAGAGCAAAGCAAGTCCACATGTTGGAAAGATTCAGCCCTGTCTCTTATACACATCTAGATGTGTATAAGAGACAGGAATAAAGGAGAGCAAAGCAAGTCCACATGTTGGAAAGATTCAGCCTGTGGTCGGTGTAACTTGCTGTAAGTAATATTCATGACAATGTGCATGGCAGCCACTTGGAGATGGAAAGTGGAGTTTTCCAAATGCTTTGCAAAGGTGCCAGATTTCCACCCCACCCCACCCCCGCTTGCACTCCCCTCACGCAGTTCCCCCAGCCATAACCCCTACAGCTCCATTTTGTTTCACCTTGAAAGGGGAGGGTATTTAATAACCACGTTTATTCTTGAGGGTAGCATTTTAATATTTCATAAACTTTCCATCTTGAGTATTCTGTATGTGAAAAACCAAACCAAACCATAAATGCATAGGTTTCCATTAAGGATAATGAGAATGACAAGCTGAAGCACTTAGCCTTCTGGACTTAGCCTTCCAGACTTAGAACCAAATCCTAGCCAACCAAGTCTTTTTAACCAAATCCTAGCCAACTCGTCCTTCTAACTAACTCCTAGCCAACCAAGTCCTTTTAACCAAAGAAATCCTAGCCAACCAAGTCCTTTAGGAAGAGTCAGAAGCCACTGGGGCGGAGGTGGGGGGGGTGTCCCTGTGCTGTCAAGGAGCTCACACACTCACTGTGAGGGGAATTTAAAGGTGAGGGGAGAAATGCCACACAGATGGTGGCTCTGGCTGCTTGTCACAGGCTCTGTGTGCTATTGGAGATCACAGAGGGAAGATCACTGAAGAAAACCACGTGGTGGCTTGACTTTGGTATAGGATTTAAATAGGGAAAAGAGGAAAATGAGCTTAAGAAAAAAATCATTTCTGAGCATTTGCTGAGAAGGTCTGTCACATAGTAGGGATTACTAAAGAAAATATTTACTAAGCCCCCTTTTTAGACTGGGAGCTGCCTAGGGATGCCAGAACATCCTCTGTGTGCAGTCTCCATTTCAGGCCCCTTGGCCCCAAGAAAACCCTTCTAAAGGACTCGATAATCGTGGGCCTGTATTCAGAGATCAGGGCAGTGCTTCCGCCCTGGGAAGGCTTATGTTCTAGAAAGAGGTCCCCGAGCCAACAATTATGACCAAAGANATANAGGGCAACAACAAGTCTCGTTTCACAGGTCGGGTTGGAAATGAAACCAAACTAAATGGAACAGAAAAGTCAGCCTGGAAAGTCTGCAAGTCAGGAAGAAGAGCTGGAAATTATGCAAATGAATTGGCACTTAGTGAGCTTTTTCAGTGGGTAATCTAACCAATGTGTATTTGCCAAGAATTAAGGGTTGTAAAAGGATTTTAACTGGGGAGGGAAAAGGTGAAATGGGTGTTTTAAGAATCTTTACAGTCCACATGCTTAGAGCCAGAGACCNACTTCCTGAAGCTGATCATGAGTCTTCTCATAAAAACAAAATACATATGGGCCATGTGGAAACCCTAGGGTTAGCATCCCCAGGGGCTGCGACAACTCCAGGAATGAGGTGATCTGAATCATCTGCTAGTGAGCTTCAAGAATCTGGATCTGTAGTTTCCCAAGTGCCTCATCTCCTCTGTAAGATTATACGGCCCTCTAAGGGACCTGCCTTATTAGTTTCTCTGTCCTTACAGTGCTTGCAAGAGGTTGCATTATGGAAAGAGACTGAGAAACAGTGGTTTAAAAAAATGTTTCAAGTAATAGAAAACAACTGTTGGGAGTTAAACAAAGTTGCTATATTGCTTTCTGACACGAATATGAGATTTCTTTTAATTAAAAAAAGTCATTTATTTATTTATTTCTGTGTGTGCCTGCACATGTGTGGAAGTCGGAGTTGGACAACTCGTTGGGGTTGGTTTCGCCTCCCACCCTGTGGGTCTTGGGAACTAAACTCAGGTCTTTAGACATAGTAAGAAGTACCTTTATCCACTGAGCCTGAGCCAACTTGCCAGGCCTGAATACCGTGTTCTTTATGTATTTTTCAAATGTTCATTAATATGGTATCCAAAAAGAAAATTCTTACATATGTGATTCTGGTACCTATGTTATGTAAACAGCTTTAGGCTGGCCATGGTGGTACAGGAAGCAATCCCAACACTCAGCAGGAAAATGAGTTCAAGGCAAGCCTAGGCTACATAGGTGAGACCTGGTCTCAGAAGAAGGCTAAATAGATGCTCTTCCAACACAATCATCATGCAAAACTCACACAAAACCAAAAGAGCAGCAACAACTCGCAGCTCTGTCCACACTAGCCCAATGGTCAGGACAGTTACTTCACCTCCCTTGGCTGAGTTTCAGGGAGTAGTGGTGCATATCTGCAATCCCAGCCCCTGGAAGGCTGAAGCAGGAAGATAGAGTTCAAGGCCACCTGGGCTACACAGAGCGACTGTCTCAAGAAATTAGTTAAAACAAGAAGCCGAGTTAGATTCTGCAAAATACTAGGACCACACTACAACTACACTTGAATTTTATTGAAATTCCAACCGAGACTTGTGAGCCCAGTCTTCCTGTTATGAAAATCTTTCAGGAATTGCCACTTGCTTATAAATTCTGCACCACTACCACCCCACTGCCTGTGCTGGGGATTAAACCCAGGAACATGAACTTTAGGCAAGTGCTCTAACCATTGAGCTACATCTCCTATCCTTCATTTTTTTAATTTTTAAAACGAATTATTTTTATTCTCTCTCTCTCTCTCTCTCTCTCTCTCTCTCTGTGTGTGTGTGTGTGTGTGTGTGTGTGTGCGTGTGCGTGTGCGTTGCCTGCATGTAAGTATGTGTACCACACATGTGCTTGGTACCCAAGGAAGCAAAGGTGGCACTGGAGTTATAGTCGGTAGTGAGCAGCCATGTGTGTACTGGGAATCAAACCTGGGTCCTCTGAAAGAGCAGCCAGTGCTCTTAACCACTGAGCCATCTTTCCAGCCTAGACCTTCNGTTTTTTGAGACAAGACTTCACCATGAAACTCAAGACTAGCCTTGAAACTCCAAAATCTCCAGCCTCTGCCTCCCAAGTGCTGGAACTATAGGCATGTCCCAACACACCTGGCTTTAACGGATTTAAAAAAAATCATAAATACATCTCGGCACTTCAGTGCAAGGGGAGTGGCCAGGTACGAATGCAATGAATTTTTTAAGATGAAGATTTGAATGGAGAATAATTCTCACAACTGTTGAGTTTAAATGTGACGCTTTAAGACATGATTCAAAGCAGTTAGCCATTATAGAATGAATGTGATGCCAGTAGGATTACATACATGCCTCCTATGCTCCCCTCCCCCCACACACCGTGTTTGGTTCTTCCGGCTCCCACAGCCAAGGTACGTGTCATATGTAACAAATGCCATAGTAACTGCTCTTGCCTGTCCAAGCTCTATGCTACAATTGTCAGCAACAATTATTAACTAACATCTTGGCTGAATGATGGCTCTCTGGGCTCAGATTTATAATATAACTTTAATGAATAAATAAATTATAGATAGAACATTTCTTCCAGATTGTAGGGTTCAAAACAGAGGTGGGAAGGGGGTGATGGGATTCTGTGGTGGCCCCCTAGAAGGCAGTGGTCACAGACCATTCAGATTTGCCTAGTTCGATAAAGNAGAGGTGAGGATTGCTCTTACCTACAGAGATCGATGAATTTATCTCTTGCTTATGGTAAGAGCTCAATAAATAGTAACTTTTAAAAATTCCTTAAAAGGAAGGATTCCCACTCGGGAGGCAGAGGCAAGCCCACCCCCCCNAAAAAAGAACTTTCCCAAATTAACATTGCTGAAGCCTTCCAAAGAGACAAGGCACTTAACATATTTACATTTACATTTTCAGTAAATGGCTTTGAAAGCCATAATCAGTTGTGACACCAGCAGCTCCAAAGGTCTTTCTTTAGAAGGCTGCCTCCTAGTCTCAGCAAAGTGCCTTCTTTCTTCATTCAGAAACCTGCTTGTAATCGNGGCCCTCCCCAGTGCAGTGATTTCTACACTTGGACTGTTAAGTGCCTGGAGGAGAGCTGCTGACTAAAAAGCAACTCAGGCTCTGGTTTAGTCTAACCCAGAGCTTTGGACTTCCGCCAAGAGGTCAGGGAAGCACATGGCCTTTGGGTCATCCACTCCAGAGGTGTTGGTCTCTCCCAAGCTAGCACTCTCAATGAACAAGGCTCCTGCCCTGGTACCGAGAGGTGTGAGTGGTCCACCTGCACATGCCAATCAAAGTGGTGATGGTGGGAGAAGAGACTCTTCATCCTCACCCCCACCCCACCCCCATGCAGCTACTCCATAAGCAGGATCCTTGGCAGGAGGTATCTGTGCTATCCAAGATGACTTCCCAGGTCCACCCAAGCAGAGTAAAATCTCAACTTCACCTGGCACAACTGCGCCACGGGATCTTTACTTTCACATTTTGTTGTACATATTTCTCAATGAGCATTAGCAGTGACCCTGATAGAGGGCAAAGCCAATTCCTACTCACCCACACAGGCTGGCTAATATGGGAATCGAGATCTGGGCTTTGGAATAATCCAGCCTGCAATTATTTGAGGGTAAATTATTTAAACCCTGTGCAGATTTAAGTAGCAGATCCCACCAAACCCACAGAGGCTGGGCAGGATAGTCAGAGCAGCCTCCTAGGTGTGCAGCTGGCATTAAGGGATCCATTGCCTAGCTCAGGGAAGGCCCAGCTAAGCATGGCAATATTAATATTGTTGCTAATCTCTGAACAATCAGCATCTGGGACAATCACTGATACCTACTGAACACATGTTTAATGAATAAACACAAGCTGTGGTATGACTCACTCATTTGACATAGAAGGAAGATATGTGAACGTATGTGAAGCTATGTGAAGTCACCAACCAGACAGAACCCAGTCTTTCCCCTGGCTTTCAGTCTGCCACTAGTCAATTTTATACCATGCTAATTTCTCATGTAATTAAAAAAACCTGGCTGTACNGCNTACCGAATTCAAAACGAAACCATATTTATTTACTCCACAATGCCAGTTGGAACAGGAAGGGAAATTATCTAAAACTCCTGAACAAGAAGAAACCAGAACATCAAATTATTCTCCCCACCAAGTAAATATTGAATTTGGCATGAGTTCTTGGAAAGGAGGATGGTATGGTAGACTAGGCATGGGTTCTGGAAACAAGGAGGCTAGACTCCGGCTCCTGGTATGCTCTTACTGTGCCATTGAAGGCACATGCTTCAATGCCCAGCACCTCTGCTTTCCTTTCTATTGGAAAGGCTTCCTGGTAAAGGACTCTTTGGTGTTTAGCAGACACATCCCTTAGGATCACCTTGATGGACCTTGCATAAGTAGGTCTCCTCTAGACTCNTGGACCACACTNGGTTGATGTCTATGGAGATGAGAGCCATAGGTCAGCATTTTATACAACCAAACCCAAGATTTGTTTTGTGCTGAGTCTGAGAACCACCAAGTGAGAGACAAGCAATCCATACAGCTGTTATTGAACTAACTCCCAGACACTTTCTTTGGGAAGTGACTGCTAATGAGACCAATATTTCTTTTTATGTTGCTGAAGTCCTATAAAATTAAATCATTTGCACAAACCTGGAAATATACTAAAACCATGGAGCCCACTTTAAGTGGCTGACTTTACAGAATTATTTCAATATCTACTCTTTGTTGTCGCTGTGAAGGCTTAGTTATCAGGGAAGAATGTGGCAGGGAACACACAGTACTTGTTATGCACTGCATACTGCATCTATGTTGGTTTTTGTCACTATTGTTCATACTCTAACAGGCAAGGAATCTTGGGTTTGCTTGCTATATAAAAATGCTGACTCCTTGCCCTCCCTGCTCCACAACTAGTTCAAATTGGGCCACAGGTCCAGGAGAGGACAGTTTATGCAAGAGTCATCAAGGCACCCTGGTGGCCTACTAACCAATTAGGGAAGTCCTATATCAGGGAACTTTTCAAATTGGCATTTGTATTGTGAATCCCCTGAAGTGTTGTCTATGTGAGAAGGAGGGCCAGTTTCTAAATCTTCAGTCACCACAGAAACCACTCACCAATTGCATCTCCAGGTTCAAGTCTAGGGAGGAAAAAAGGAAGGGCCACCACTCTCATTTGTAGTGTCACTGGCAGAGGTTTGGGTTCATACCTCATTTACAACAGCTGCGCGGTGGTAGTGCACACCTTTAATCCCAGCACTTGGGAGGCAGAGGCAGGTGGATCTCAGTGAGCTCGAGGCCAGCCTGGTCTACAAAGAGAGTTCCAGGACAGTCATGTCTACACATAGAAACCCTGCCTCAAACTGTGCCCCCTACCCCCCAAAAAATTGGAAGACTAATGTGGTGGTATTTTATCTATGTCCCTCAATAAAATTTATCTGAGGATCAGAGGAACAAGGTCAGCCGCTAGCCTTGCAAAATTAGCACACACCCTTAATCCTATCACTTAGCAAGCAGGGTCTGTCTGGATCCCTGTGAGTTCCAGGTCACACTAGGAACAGTCAAGCCTGGAGACACACGCCTTTAATCCCAGCATCAACCACAGAATTCTGGAGGTCTATACAGACAGGCAGAAAGTGACAGAAGTGGGCTATAGGAGGAAGTGATGTAGCTAGGCTGAAAGAGCCAATGGGAGAACAGAACAGAAAGGGATATAGACATGGAGGTATAAGGAAGTCGGATATCTCCATTTTGNGAGCAGCGGTGGCAGTCTAAGGTGAGTCTGGTAGCTGTTCCTAATTCCTCTGATCTCTGTCAGACTTTCACCCCTATCTCTGCCTCTGTGTTTTATTTAACAAGACCATTTAGAAAATCCGTCTTACAGACTAAGAATGGGCAAATGTGTGACAAACTTCCATCGTTTCATGTCCAATACTGGCAGGGAGAAGATGCTCTTCATACAACCCTAGGCTTCCCAAAGTCAAGGCCATAGACTCTGGGATCAAGGTCCTTGGGTCTCTCAAGCAGCTGGAGAAGGCCCTGAGAACCTCCTTTTGTCTTTTTACTCTACCACTTAAAACACGCTGCAATTATTTGTTTACAAACCGAAACTCCCTCTCTCCTATACAATCTCAGAAATTTCTAAAAGATACAGAAAGAAGTCTCTGCCACCAAGGTGGCATTCACCTGATGATAAACACCAGATGGGAGGTGTCCTAGCCAGAGAATGTGGCCAGTAACACTCGCCAAAACATCCCCTGTAGAGAATCCCCAGTCTGGGCAGGTATAGCAAGCACTTGTCTGGGTTTGGACAGCAAAGAGACAGGAGGGAGTAATGAGCACATTAATG
>LZPO01087208.1:266915-281624 GCA_001675575.1 Neotoma lepida | reverse complement strand
TTGTCTCTTATCTTGCCTACACTTCCTGCCTGGCTACTGGCCAATCAACATTTTATTTATCAACCAATCAGAGCAACACATATTCACAGTGTACAGAAACACATCCTCATCATTTCCCCTTTTCTTTCTATTTAAAAGGTTTTAACTTTAACATAGNAAAATTACATAAAACAAAACAGTTATCTAGCAAGAATTACAGTTACAATATCTAGTCTATTTGTATTTGGCAAAATTAAAGAAAACANTCTATCTATTCTATATTTGTGAGTCTAGAGTTTTATATCTAATTCATCTTTTATCATAACCATGGAAAATCATAACTATCTAGTCTTCAACTACATCAAAGACCTCAGAAGGATATAATATTACCTAAGTAAATAGGAAGAGCATTATAAGCAACTTCCAAAAATCTAGAATGACAGAGACAGCTGGCTACCTGGACAGTCACCCAAAGTTCATCTGCAACACTGGGGTGTTCATTCTTCAGTCTATAGGCCTAGAACTGTTTGAGAGAGAGAGAGAGAGAGAGAGAGAGAGAGAGAGAGAAGTGGGGGGAGGAGAAAGCAGAGCAGAGCAGACACTGCTAGCAAGATGTAAAGGTACTGAAAGGCCGCAAGCCACATGGCAAGTATAGGTTTATAGAAATGGGTTAATTTAAGATAGAAGAGCTAGCTAGCAGAAAGCCTGCCATGGCCATAGTTTAAAAATAATACCTCTGTGTGTTTATTTGGGTCTGAGCGGCCGTGGGAGCCGGGTGGGACNGGACAAAACATTCTCCTACACTCACCACCACCTGTCTTAAATGAAAATCAAATACATAATGAGNTATTATATCACCATCACAAGAATGATTAGAATAAAACAGTAGATAACAANTACTGGTGTGGATGGCGAGAAGTTAGAACCCTTATACACTGTTTGTGGAAATGTAAAATTGTCATAGTTAGCTTCATTTGTCAACTTGACACAAATTAGGGTCACCTAGGAAGAGGGAAGGACCCTCACTTGAGTTGCTGCCATCAGACAGGCCTTGGAGAATATCTCTGGAGCATTTCCTTGATTGCTAATTGATGTTAAAGAGACCAGCTCAGAGTAGGCAGTATNATCCCTAAGCAGGTGGGCCCATGCTGTGTAAGAAAGGGAGTCAGGTGGAATGTGAGCCTGGGAGCAAGCTCACAAACAGTGTTCTCCACGGTCTCTGCTTTAGTTCCTGCCTCCGGGTTCCTGCACTGGCTGCCCTTGATGATGNACTGTAGCTGAAATAAACCTGTCCCTCCCCCAAGTTGCATTTGGTCATGGTGTTTATCACAAGCAACAGAAAGCTAACTAGAACAAAAGTGGTGTGCCCACTGTGGAGAAGCCTGACTGTGCCTCAGAGGTAAATNGTTACCATATGACCCAGCCACTCACAAGNGTATGCTCATGAGAAATGAAAACNTGTGTCNACAAAAAATGAGACATNTATAAATGCTAAGTAACCTTAGTCCTCAGAGTCCACAGTGGAAAGAACTGGAATATTCATTCATAGAACAATGGATAAATGAAATGTGGTGAGAGTACATAATGGGGTCAATTATAAAGGGGAATTAAGCATTGATCTATGTTGTGCCATGAGAAAAACCTTGAAAATATTAGGTTAAGTTAAAGAAGTCAGATATGAAAGACCCCGCAGATATGACTATTCAAAGGGAGTGTTGNGAACAGGGAAATCTCTAGAGACAGAGAATAGCTTCCTGGTTGGTTATGACAGAAGGAAGTTGANGAGGAGGAGGTGATGGGTAAATTGTAGTGTTTCCTTTTGAAGTTAAGNGGAAATGTCTAAATTTGACTGACATGTTAGTCCNCATGTCTTTACAATACTAAAAACCACTGAAATATNTAGTGTGGATGGACAAACTGTATGGTATGTGAATGTACCNCAATAAAGCTNTCCAACATCTAGAAAAATCCACACNCAGGTTTTTTAAAACAGCCTGCAGCTCTCAGGTGGAATGCTGCTGCTTGNCCAGACTTTCTGGGTGGTGGTCAAGCANANAGCCCCCTGTACNAAAGGGGATGTGAGATCAGTAGCTTGAAGATGGNGGGATGGTTTTCACCAGTTCTAAAGCCAGTCAGAAGGGCAGCACCAGAATGTTCTCATTGCCTCTGAAGGAGAAAAGTATCCAAGAGCACCTCAGCCTTTGCATACCTGACCACCAGATATTTAAAAAGGCTGCAGAGAGGAGACACTGCTCCTCATCTGCACCCAAGTCTCCTCTGGGAGTCACTTANATATGACTGTACTCTACATAGCCTCCAAGTGAGCTGTGGCCACAACTACAAAACCCTGGATGGCACTATCAGCACTTCGGATCTCTGCATAAGAAGTCATCTTGGTGCCCAGTGTTGTCTGGAATGAACTATCCTGAGGCCTGTGGTCCAAGGCATGTTGTCACTAAGAAGGAAGCATCAGGGCTCTCCTGGCAGTGTGGATAACAGCTCACAGGCCCTCCTTCCTCAGTTTCCCTTTTCTTTCTGTGAAGGTGGTGCCTCNAGGAGGAAGGANTATCTGNGATATGACCAGGAGCCTTCCAACATGCTAGAAATCCCANTGGTCTTAAANCAGATACTAGGCAGTGTAGCTTTTTGCATTTATAATGCAACAAGCTGTACATTGAAGATTTGTGNGTTCCACTGCATCATAACTCAACTGAAGTCAGGAAAATGGTTTCATGAAAGCACTTTCTAAATTGTCAGGTCTATACAACTGACAGTGACTGTGACTTTTAAGAGGTTATCTTAAAAACAAAGGTGGGCTAGGGCTGGAGAGATGGCTCAGAGGTTAGGAGCACACACTGCTCTTCCAGTGAGCTGGAGCTCAATTCCTAACACCCATGTCAGAGACTCATAGCTGGCTGTGATCCCAGCTCCAGGGAATCTGACGCCCTCTTCTGGTGTCCACAGGTACCTGCAGATACATGGTATTCACATACACACACACACACCAATAATAATAATAATAATAATAATAATAATAATAATAATAATAATAATGACAACAATAATTTTTTTTAAAGTAGATCTCTAAGGTCAAATACAAACCACAGGTAAGAACAAGTCATATGTTGTCAACCAGTCCTCAGTTCGGGACTGTTGGCAGGTCAGTCAATCACACTCATGAGGCAAAGATGGTGCTGCTGACCTTNTGAGAGAAAGTTACTCACTGTCTGGTGCTCTCAAACACTAGTCACGTCTACACCGTTAAGCCTTTGAGCTCTTACTGAACACTGGGGAAAAACAAAACCCATATTAGGGAAGTAAGAAATTAAGCCCTTCCCTCCCAAGAACGCTCATTTGGTTCTTGCCTAAACTATGCTCTAAAGGTGGCTACTACATGGTGGTTTGGGAGGTCAACTCTCAGCAAGATGGTGAGGCACAAAGTTTTCTAGTTTTGAGTCCTTTTATATTGGTTCCTCTATCCTTTGTCATTAGAAGCCTTCTCAGTGACACTAGCCTTGGGTAGTACTCCATACATTTCTCTTGACTCCAGAGTCAAAACTTCTGAGGAGGGTTGGACAGACAAAATTGTAAGATGAACTCTGGGTTCCCAGTGCCTGTTTACGCAGGCGCATAATCTCTAGGACTGAGATTTATAATCTTCTTTTTTGGAGGTGGGGGGCAGGAGGAAATGGGGGTGGAACACAGAGTCTTATTAGTTAGCCCAGGCTGGCTTTGAATTTCCTATGTACCCCAGGCTGGCCTCAAATTCACAATCCTGTGACTCTTGACTCCTGAGTGCTGGGACTGGAGGCATGTGTGGTCATACCTAGCTTTTACTCCCATCTTTAGGGTATGACATAGGGCACAGCTGGCTTCCTAAAGGCCTAAGCTAATCACAGGAGCCTTTAGAAGCAGAGTCTAGTTTCTATGTCTAGTGCAGAGTAGACACACACACACCAGCTAGCCTCTAAGAGGGTAACAGTTTCTGATGTATCCTTAGAGGCCATGTAGCAGGAATGACCAGGCTCTGGGAACTGAGAACAGTACCTCTATTATAGCTAGAAGAGAAATGGGGACAGCATTCTAGAACCGTCTGGATAAAAATCCTACCTACAGCCAGTGAGCTTAGAAGAGGACTACTCCAAGCCTGCCTGGCTACTGAAGCGCCAGTCTCCACCTAGATTTCATTTCCCGTGGGACCCTGCACAGAAAATCCAGCCACACCATACCTAGATTTCTGCTGTAAATAAACTCTAAAGATCACCCTAAGTTCTGGTTGNATTAAGCCCTCTAGTTGGTGGTAATTTTTCATGGCAGTAATTCGCCATGTAATTTACAATGGGGCTCCAAAGGCAGTGGTGGGGTGCCCAACTAACCCAGATGATTCCCTAATCCAAAGGCAGTGATGGGGTGCCCAACTAACCCAGATGATTCCCTAAAGGTCATGGCTTATCACAGGTGAGTTTATAGGGTCAAACAACTCAAATGTGGTTGCCACTATAGTCAGGTAGGTGCTCTGTGAGGGTAGGCAGTTCATGTTCTCTTGTCATGCAGCAAGAGAAAACAAACACAGCACTGAAGGGAAGTCTTCCCTGCAGAGATGGACCTACACTTAAATACGGGCTCCATCACATTTCTCTCAGTCCCACTTTTCTCATCTGTGAAATGGANCCAAGTCTCCAATTCCTAGGTCGGGTAAGAAGGGAAGAAGAACCAATGCGTGTCAAGTATGAGCAGACAAAAAGCGTGCTCAGTAAACNGTAACATGACTTCACATTTAGTGACAAGAGGTAGATCAGAATATAGAAAAGCAAAGTGATGGTCACTTGCTTATTTATTATTATTATGTGCATCTCTGTGTGTATGACACAAGTGTAGGGCGGGGCACGTGTGCCAGCCACAACATGCATATGGAAGCCAGAGGACAACTTCATGCCATTTCTTGCCTTCCACATTCTAGGCTTGCATGGCAAGCACCTTTCTCCACTGAGCCTTATCACCTGCCCAAGAAATNCTTTCTGAACATAANAACTGTGGCAAATCACTTCTAAATCTGTCCCNATTAGTAGGAGTGGTCGCTATAANGGGGCTCCAAAGGCAGTGGTGGGGTGCCTAATTAACCCANATGATTCCCTAAAGGNCATNGCTTATCACANGTGAGTGTATAGGGTCAAACAACTCAAATGTGGTTGGCACTGTAGTGAGGGTAGGTAGTTCATGCTNCAAGCATGAAGCCCACACTCCCGAANGNGGCACTGTAAATGTTTCCTTTACCCATGCTCATCCACACCAGAGCCTTTGCCAATTAGCGAGCTGAATATCAGAAGTGGATTTCTGCCTGTATAACTCAGTTTATTTGCCAGCATNGTAAATGCTCTGGTGAAACANAAGATCCACTGGAGACATGACAAGTGGTCGGAGCATTTGACAGGCACCCCACCCTTGGTGTGAATCAGGTGCAGCCCTGATAGCTTTGTCTCCTAAGAGGCCTCAAGTCCAGTTTGGTTGGAAGGGTTCCAGTTGTTAAGTGCTATTAAGGATAGCAGAAGTGTCCTCTGGGCTGCCATCGTGTCTGTGAGTAAAGCTGTTCCGATAAAGCGGTGACCAGGGCAACTGGGAAAAACAGCTGGGGCTCTACCCGGCACAGAGGTAACTCCCAGGAACCATTCCGGGCTCACTTGCTGAGATATGGCCATTAATTAAAATCTGGGTGGATAGCAGAAACAGGTCTCTGGCTTGCTTTAGTTATACCCAAGTGGCAAGGCTGTGGGACAGTAGCTAAACCTCATTCAACCTCAAAATCATTTGGTTGCTATCAAAACTGGCTCCCCAAACCTCTGAGAGTTATACATAATGAAAGGACTGAGGTTTACAACAGGTGGTAATGATTTCGAGCTTTTGGTGACAATAAAGAAAAAAGAAATGATCGAGATTATTATATTATTTTATTGTATAATATATTATATTATCTTGATTGTTTCATTATAATATATCATATAAAGTTATTATTAGTCTTCATAAGATTAATCTAAAACATCAAGATTTGGGTTTGAGCCTGGAATTCTGCTAACTTACTATTGTAACTCAGGTTGACTCGAGCTGCTTGGAAGATCTGACTGATGGTTAACAGACTGCTAGAAGGAAAAGTTANCTCAGACTTACCAGATAGCTAGGTAGGTATGTTTTTTAAGTATTGGAATAAAATGAGCTCCTATTGCCGACTCTGCTGAGCCCTTCACTCTGGAGAGAAGGAAACCGGGGTCTGGAGCGGATGGATAATGTTTGCAAGGTGTTCCATGTGTTTCCATTTCTGCACTCAGACTTCCTTCGGGTATTTAATGTGACCCTCCTGCTGCAGACCCTGGCTGAGCCTCAATCAAACAGTTCCAACATGCCTTAACCTGCTGGCCCCAAGCCAGATCATTTATTTAGCGTCTGGAACTCTCCCACGTTTCCATTGCTGAAGGCAGAAAGTTTATCATTCAGGCCCAAGAAGCTATGTCTGCCAGAGATTTCTTAGCAAAATTCCTTTAAGTCTTTGTTATCAAATGGGTAACAAGGGGCTAATGAGATTTAAAAACAAAAAGACCCACAGTTCCTGCTAATGAGTAGCCTGTCAACTATGTGACTTTTAACACAGTTAGGACATCCCTATCTCAAATGAGGGAAAGATGGGCANTGTGGGACCCAAAGATGCTCCCAGAGCTATTAGNCGGGCTGGTTGGACTATATTATATGTTAGAAGGCACAGGGTGGAGNAGAAAGCCAGGGCAAACATNGGTGTTTACTAAAAGCCCTTAACTATCTCTGAGGCCCTTATCTATGACTCTTCTCTCTCTCTCTAGGGTCTTAGAGACAATAGGAAGCTGAGAGTTCCAACTCCCAGGGCAGCTGGGAGATGGGTATGGCCATGTCCTTGACAAAAGGCTAAACAAAAACCACCCCAGTCTTTGTCCAGTCTTAAAAAAGTATGTCTCCAGAGATTCAGTTCCCAATAATCAGAAAACTAGTAAATTGTTAGCATAATTTCTTCCCACTCTTGAGAGTGGGAAATAGCCCAGGGGGCGCAACCCGTTTTGGAGATGAGAAAACTTGGAAGTTGGGGCAGATGTGACACTGTCACAGGCTCCACCAGCCAAGCTGGACCTGGTCNAAACACTCTGCGCTCACCCACATAACAATGCTGCCTCCTGTGAGACTTGCTCCTGTCTTCTCCATGCCTCCCAATAGCATCCTAACTTCACAACCCTGATGATGACAGGACACAAACGAAACAGTGGAAATCCATCCTGGATGCAGAAACCAGGTTCAGGGTCACTGATCTTGCACAGGACACACAGCACACAAGTGCCTCCCGCCCAGGGAGGGTGTAGCTCTTGGTTATCTTGGCAGGAGAAGCTANGCCAGAGTCAGGGGCTGACAAATGACTACACTTAAGCTCTTCCCCCTGCTGCATGGTGAATCCTCCTTCCTGTAAGGAGATACAAACATTTAAAAACACTGAACCCAACCAACACCTCCCAGGATCTACAAAGGCGCCCNGGCTCAGTCAGGGAAGCCTGTAAGAGATCAAGCCCCGTTCAAAAGGGATGGCAAGCTGTGCCACCACGGGGGTCCACCACCCTTCTCTCTTCAGATCTAATCATTTTCTTTGTTTCCCAAGGAATACAACCCGGACAGCCACAGGACTCCCACGTTCAATCAATGGCACATTGAAGGCAGGACAGCTACCCCAGGGTGGTGGAGTATACATCCCTACCCCCTCCCCGAAACACATTTTCAACGTGCAAAAAGTTGATAAATTAGCAGGAGAAGCAAGACCAGCCAGGTGAAGGAGCTATCCCATCTAGATCTTCTCCTGGCGACACAATACTTCACAATGCTTCCAATTAAAATCTAAAGTTGATCTCCCACAGCTCCCAGTTACTCTCCCAGTGGCCTCTGAGACCCTCCTGATCCTTCCTGCCTTCCTCCTGCAATGGGGCTATCCCCCGCCCCTTGTCAGGCTGGACCTGGGAACAAACTGACACACACGTCACTCTCTCCTCTCTTTTTTATTTACTCAGATATCATTTTCTCAATGAGGCCTCTAATGAATAACTACAACCCCAAAGCCTCCCTTAGTCATCCTCCCACAGTAATCCAGCTCTCTTTCCCGTCGCCTTCCTCCACTTCTTTGGTTTAATAGCACAATCCACCCTCCAACATATAATTTACTTCCCAGTGTTTGTGCTGCACATTGCCAGATGGAATGTAACTGGAATGTAGGTCCCTGGGGAAAGGAATTTCTACATGGTTTGATGTGATGAATTAACAGGACTGAAAAGTGCATATCATATAGTACGCACTCAAAAAAAATAATAATAATTGTTGGGGCTGGGACCTAAGTCGGGGCTTACAGCATGTGTGAGGCCCTGGCTGTGATCCCTAGCCACCACCACCCACCTTCAAAAAGAAAAAAAAAAAAATCTGTCAGCTTTTTAGCTAAGATAAAGTGCAATAAATACTGAATGGCTGGATAGATGAGATATCATCTTTTTACTAACAATGACAGCAGCGGCTGTTTATTGAGCACCCGAGTCTCAGGCCCAGCAAGATCTTTACTGCATTCTAGCCTGTAATATTCGAAAACCTAGCTACTACAGGCTGGTGTCGATTATGTAAAGTTCTTAGGATCAGAAGTGGTTTTAGATATGGGAAAAAAATATATATATATATATGGCTGGAACCCAAGTCTAAACATAAAATTCATTTATGTCTCACACACAAAGCCCAAGGTCGTTTTATAAAATATGTTTAGTGTGTTTGTATTGTTACAGTAAAATCCATCACAGGAGTTCGGGTGTGGAACCTTCTACATGTAGTATCATGTGTGTCAGATTCAAAATGTTTTGGGTCTTGGGACATTTTGGGTTTTCAGGTTAGCTCAACCTGTAACAGTACCCCAAATTTACATGACAAAATTAGGCCTTAAGTTACTCGGTCCCAAATCGCATCAGTCTCCGAGTATAAAAGTCAGAATGGAAATGGATTCATGTGGCTCCATCGTGTNGTTAACGCCAATGCTCTGTTTCCTATTACAGCTTCTGTTGGTCAGGTGTGTGATTTTGTTTCCTGGGAAGGAAAGATCTTCGATATGAAAAAGAATTGCTCCATACATCCCACCAGAGAAAAAGCTCTTCATAAAAAAATTATTCCCTAGAAATATTTCTACATAGTAGAATAGCCTCTTATGGGAAAGGTCAGTAACGGGAAATGAAAACTGAGTTCAAGCCCACANTCCTCCTCCTAAACTCTGACATGGACATGAAGGCAGTGCTCCCGAAAACTATAGGGATAATAATGTTCACCAGGAAAGATTATTTTAAGGATTATGTGAGATAGATAATGCTTGTGTAAATGCATAACATGGTCCCTTCCTTGTTGTTTTGGTCCTATGTGACCACTTCTGTGGATGAATGAGCAAATATTTCTTAAGCACTAGTGTGGGAGTCCACAGAGGTTATCTAGTCAGACCTTACTCAAGGTCAGAGAATCTGAGCTTGCTTTACCCAGCAGGGCTGCATAATGGGATGATTTGGCCACGGGCGTGGTTACCGGGTGTTTGGAAGGGTCTACACTTGGCTGTGTGTTGTGCTTTGATCCTGATAAGGGGAGGTCTTTTGCCTTGCCCCTTGGCATTGTACAAAAAGCCTTTTGGAATAAACCTTGAGGCAACTGAGTATTGACCCAGGGCCCTCCCGAAGCTATCCTGTGTCTCTGTCTTTCNTTTGTCTCCTTCTATCTTTCTATCTTTCTTCATTCCTCTCTCCTCCCCTCAAGAACCCTTTGACAGGTGGGACTCCGACAGACTCCCACACACTAATATGCACCAGGCATCATCCCTGGCACTATGATTATAGACATAGTAAGATGGTCTGCTACACAGTAGGTTATACAGGTTCCTAGTCTAGAGCCAAGGCAGATCAGCAAAGCAGGGTATTCCAGTACCACACTAAGAAATGACAATGGGGCTGGAGAGCCAGCTCAGAGGTTAAGACAGATTGTTGCTTTTGCAGAGGATCCAGGTTCAAGTCCCAGCACCCACATGGCAGCTCCCAACTTCCTGTAACTCCAGTTCCAGGATTCCAACACCCTCTTGTGGCCTCCCTGGACACCAGACATACACCTGATGCACATATATCCATGCAGACACTCAGACAGACATACAATGAAAAATAAAGGAAAAACAAAAAAACAAAACAAACTGGGGTGGATCTTTTCAGATCTTTAGGAGGAGGAAATGACACTGAAATTTGCAGTTATGACATGGACCTCACGGAACACTTAATGCTAACGGTAACTGTNCTAACATGAGCATGGGAGGGGAGAGCTAAGAGAAAGCATTGGCATGTTAGCGATTAGGACTACATTGCTGAGGAAGGGATCATCTTAATGTGCTGTCTGCAGTTACAGGCTACCTGCCAAGAAACAAACCACCTAAATAAACACATCCTGCCTCAGACACTTGGTGCCTACACCTGAGAATCAATCCTATGAAGAATCTCTGCCATCACTTCTTCTCCAACTTTCATTCTAAAAACCCAAACATGTCAAAACCTCAAGCCATCTTCATTCAAGTTTAGGAAGTAGAGTAGGGAAGAGAAAGGACAAAATCTGTGCCCTACCCCCCTTTTGAGGCAGGGTTTCTCTATGTAGCCCTGGCTGTCCTAGAACTCACTGTGTAGACCATGCTGGTCTTGAACTCACAGTAGGCATGCATCTCGGGAGGAGCACACGGCTGGTGCTAGAGAGCATTTTTCACATGAGGAGGCCAGATCACTCAGACACAAACAGTCAAGATGATTTAAGAAGGGAAAATGCCCGAGACAGCTCAGGCTTGCAAAGCTAAAAACCCATTTTCCTTTTTAATAGCATGAGCTTATATTCCAGAGGTCCTAAATAAATGTCAGCCCAATCAGACTGGAAACATGTCTTGGTTGAGGAGATTGTTAAATTTAATCTTTCACACAAAGTGATAGTAATTTCTGTTTTCATTATAATCTGAATGCCTGATGTTTCCCAGCTCCCCAACTCTATTTTTCAATGTATCCTAAAGAAATGACTTTTTAGTGCCTCTACTTCGGTTAAGATGAGTAGAAATAGTTAAATTATTTAGTGCTTTGCATTAGCAGGAATTCAAGATTCATTAGGGAGCAAAAATCTAAGAAAATACCATTTCAATCACCATAGAAACCTAAATTATACTTTTCTATGAAACTGTGCACATATGTATGTGTGTTATACATAAAATTAGACATATAATTAGACATATATGTTCAATTTGTGAATATTTCATTTTCCCTTCAAATGATCCAATACTACATAATATGCAAAAAAATCACACAGATTATTAATATAGTAAGGAGTTCTAGAGAGCTTGGGTGTGGGGAACTGTCTTCATTTGACCAAGGAAGAAAACAGGCACTTTAGGAACCTATGAACTGTTTGATTTCATGTTTTTCCCCCAAATAATTACAGATTCCTCAAGTCTAATTACTAAGGACAAATGGGGATTCTATAAGAGCAAATCGGGCTCAACTCTGTTGGACAACCATGTAGACAAATATATATATATATCAATTTCATTGGGACATTGGCCATGCATTTTCTGCTTGATCCTTGGGAATACAGTGTGTGCCCATCACCGTTCCCCGCCCCCCACTACCCACCCTCCCCGTGCCAAGAACTTCAACACCATTCCAAAACTGCTCAGCAATTGCTGGAGGCTACGAAGACTATAAACGGGTTATCACAGAGCTTCACTGCTGAAGCAGATACCAACAACCCTGTGGCCACCCCTGAATCTGTTCAGCTATTGCCCCATTTATTCTGTTCCATTTTTTAAACCCCAAGCGTAAGAGAAGCAGAAATGAAAGCTAAAAGGCTCTTATGTGGAACCACAAAAAAAGAAAAGTNTAACAGTCAAGCTAGCAAGAGGCCTTTCAGCTAGACAGCCACACGGACGCGTCTNGAAAAAAGCCATATGGTTACAGTTGTTATTTTTGGCCTTTCTACCTTTAACTCGCTTCTTGTGTATAGAAGTTATTACCACCAAGTGATAAATCACTTTGAATTTCCAAGGCTACAAAAGGCATTTACTGGCAGCCATTCCAGCTTTCACTTTTCCGCCGGAGGACCCTGGAGAATTCTTAAGTGAGAGATGTTCGTGTTCTCCAAAAGTGCCGTTTTATACACGCTCGGCCAACACTCAGATCTAAACTTTATCTTGATAGCCAGGGTTCCAGTGAAGAAAGTCAAGCAGGAGAGGAAAGGAGGGCTACAAAGACAGGACCCNGTGATTGAACTTAGGCTCTGGAAGTTCGTGAGAGAAGGGATAAGAGAGAGGTCTCCCCTAAAAGCATGACCTGGAACTCATACTGCAAGCCAGCAACTTAATTTGACATTTTTTTTTTAAATTTTGGGATTGGCCCAATCAGGAAAGAGCCTGGAAGTTGCTTACATGGTGATGGTGATGGTGAAGGTGGGGGAAGAGGACACCGTGTCTCATGCCAAGTTTACCANATGCTTATTGGAAAAGATTATCTCCCCATCCCCCTGAAGGACCTCTTATGTCAGTTATTTATAAGACAAGCATATGAAATGACATCTCATCCATCAGTTGAGAAGTAGTGTACANGGGACCAAAAGAATAGTTTTATGAGNAAAGTCCTTATTAGGATAAAGANGAGAGGAAGGTGGGGCAGTCTGAAGGGTGGAAATGGTTAATGTATCCTAGGACACCCCTGCAGACTCCAGTCGGCCTACTTAGAGCAGGGGAGCAAGGAGATGTGCAAGGGTTTGGGAAGCATGGGTNTTCGGCCATGATCCTTGACCTCCAGGGCACACGTGCTTTACCTGTGACCATAAGGCAGCCCCTTAGTTTCCAATATATCTTNGGAATGGGAATAATCACTTCCACTTCATAAAATTATAGGAAACAGTAACANCCAGTAAGTTTATTTAAAAAACTGTAAGAACATTAAATATGTGCCCAGAGAGAATGCCAAATGCTTTATTGCATTTGATTATTATAACAACACTGACATGGTGTNTTAGGGTTTCTATTGCTGAACTGTAAGCCAGCCCAAGTTAAATGTTTTCCTTTATAAGAGTTGTCTGCTTACAATTCAGAGGTTTAGTCCATTATTGACATNGCAGGAAGCATGGCAGCATGCAGGCAGACATGGAGCTGGAGAAGGAGCCGAGAGTTCTACATCTGGATCTGCAGGCAGCAGGAAGAGAGAGAGACTGGGCCTGCTTGACAACTGAGACCTCAAAGGCCATCCCCTAGTGACACACTTCTTCCAATAAGGCCACACCTACTCCAACAAGGCCACACCTCCTAATAGTGCCAGTCCCTGTGGGCCTAGGGGGAGAGCACTTTTATTCAAACCACCACCTGTGGTCACTCACCATTTAAAAGCGAGGAGACTGGGGCTGGAAAGGGGTCTGTGATTTGGCCAAGGCTGCAGAAGATAAGCAGAGCAGAGCAAGGCAATTTGGTTCTGCCATACTTGCCTGTCTTATTTTTCCAGTACGGAGTGATAGTGATTGCTCTGTAAACTTGAAGCAAACAGAAACCATGGGTCCACAGGAGTCCTGTGCCAGCACTGTCCAGAGATGGTAGAGACCATCCTCTGAGGAAGACAGCACGGGCTGAGTGGCCACCTGCAGTAGAGCCGGCATCAGCTGGAGAGAGTGGTGGACTCCATGCCTTTCAGTCCATCCCTCTCAACCCTTGATTTCCCAATAACCCATTTCTAGCACCTAGGATTGTTTATTTTCTCAGGTAGTCTCAACTCCTTTTCTCTAGTTTTTCCTTTACTGTGTTCTACAACACAGGCGTGTATAAAAGAAAGAGCCTGGGCTTTGAACTACAGAATCCCTGGACGTGAATATTTGATCTCCCATGTATAATAGCAAATCAATACTGGGCAAGACACTAGACTTCCTCTCAATGAGGAGTTCCTCATCTATAAAATAAGTGTGGTGAGATGAAAGGAGGGAACAGATTAAAGCTCCATGACAGAAGCACCTGCGGTCACCTTCATAGGACGCATTCTGTCATGTCACCATGCTGTCTGATTCTCACTATCTGCCTNGAGTCCTATGGTGCTTGTAAAGATCTTAGGTCCACTAAAAATAGGTCCCCAAATACTCATTATCTCCCAGGCACTGTACCAGTCACACACATATGAGCAAAAAGACTGAGATTCTCTACTGGAAGCCACACCCTGCAGCCTTTCTTCCACACTGTAGATCCCGCTACGCCAAGTCACACAGTGAGCCCACAGCCTTCTGGCTCCTTCAGCCTTCCAGGAATACCAAGTGACGAATGAGTTCATGGCACTCCAGTACAGGACATCTCACTTAAATCACACAATAATCATACTCAAGGTTGACAAGGGCACCTCCCATGATCTGAACTGACCTTTATCTTGGACCCACAGCTCTAACCTCTCTGCCAATTTCTGGTTTTAGCCATTTAAAAATTGTAGGGCTGGATGATGATTATCAGAAAAACAATCTATCAAGACACAACTAAATGAGGAAAGTGATTTATTAGACACCGGAAGTGCAACAAGAGACAGAGCGCTGCCCAGAGACCAAGCCGCGCTGCCCAGAGACCAAGCCTGGGCTAGCTGGAGAAGGGCACTGTGGACCCCTGGCTGTGATTGACCTCTCCTT
>LZPO01087208.1:240791-251240 GCA_001675575.1 Neotoma lepida | reverse complement strand
TTTATTTTTTGTGTCTGAAAGTTCATTCTGCATGTATGTGTACCATGTGTATGTAGTATCTATGGAAGCCGGAAGACGCCATTGTGTCCCAGGACCTGGAATTACAGATGGTTGTAAGTCGCCATATAGGTCTCAGTTGCTGAGAACTGAACCTGGGTCCTCTGCAATAGCACTGAGGACTCTTAATGGCCATCTCTCCAACCCTGCCTCTCCCTCCCCTCTCTCTCAATAGCCCAGAGACCTTTTGAGACTGCACATATACTCATAGGTGTAGCGCCATCAACTGAAGCTTGATGGACCTACCAGGAAACACATCCTTAAAAAATTCACTTTCCCTCCCCCAAAGCCATCAGCGGTCAATAGCTCCTCACCTAAAGGTTGGGGCTCTAGACACCTCCCTCTGCTCCCCACCATATAGAACGTTGACGAGCTTGATCTCATGCAGGTCACCACAGCTGCTGTAAGCTCATGTGTGCAGAAGTCATGTCATGACCAAAGGACACTGTTTCGCTCCAGCCCTCCCTGACCTCTGGCTCTTAACAATCTTTCCATCCGTTCCTCCATGCTGGTCCCTGAACTCCTGGTAGGAGGGTGTGGCACAGAACTTCTACTGTGGTTGAGCACTCCCCTGACCCTCTCTGCAGCCTTACCAGCTGTGAGTTTCTGAGTTAACCACCAGCCACTATACAGAGGAAACGTCTCTGATGAGGACTGAGAACCATACTAATCTATAGGCATCAAGTTACAGTTCTTAAAATCTTATGACTGTTTTGGCTACATAGATGTCTGTGCACTATTCCCGGTGCCTGCCGAAGCCAGGAGAGGGCTTCAGATCTCATGGAACTGGACTTATAGATGATTGTAAGCTGCCATATGGGCTCTGGGAATCAAACTCAGGTCTTCTGCAAGAGCAAAAGTGCTCTGAACTACTGAGCCATCTTTCCTTCCCCAGAGATATGGATTTAGACAGTAGCTCCATACTATGTTCATTNAGCAAAATAATAGTCGGTTAGAGGCCAGGGCCTGTGATGCTCCTCAACCGTGTGGGTTCTTGGCCAGATTTATAGCACCAAGCGCTACTTTCAAACTTCATCTTACTCCAGTCAGAATGGCTAAGAGTAAGAAAACGAAAGACAAGAAATGCTGTTGAGGGCACGGGGTGAAAAGGGAGCCCTTATGCACTGTTTGCAGAATGCAAATGAATGCAACAACAATGGAAATCAGTGTGGCAGTTCCTCAGAAAACTAGAACTANATCTCCCATATGACCCAACTATACCACTCCCTGGCACGTACCAAAGAGACGCATGCTTGTCCCTGTTCATTGCTCTTCTGTTCACAATAGCTAGGACATGGGAACAACCTACACGTCCATCAACTGATGGACATAATGAAAACATGGTTCATATACACAATTTTATTCAGTTATGAAGAAAAATGAAATTTGCAGGGAAATGGGTGGAACTGGAAAACATACTGAATGAAGTATCCCAGACCCAGAAAAACGAATGTTTTATGTTCTCACTCATGCGGATCTTAGTGTTGGATCTTTAGATTTGTGTGTTTAACTTAGAGTAACTGTAGAATCCAGGAAAGGACTCAGGGAGGGGTGATGGCAGAATACAGGTGTTGTGAAAGGCCAACAGGGAATAATGAGGAGGGAGGTGTAGGTGGGGAGAGGGATAAGACGGTAGGGTAGGAGAGAACTTGGGGAAGTGATAACACTTAAGAATGTTAGGAAAAACCATGTGGAAACCCACTATTTTGTAATCTATATTATAAACCACANTCTGACATTACATATATATGTGTGCATATATATATATACATACATATGCATATATATTAGAGTTTAAGTGGAGTTACTCCATACAAGGTATGATACTCCTCCCAGATGCCATAGGCTGCCAAATAAAAAACCCAGTGTGCATTCCAGAAACCCCCAAAACAATACAGGTCATTGCCAACCGCTCTTGGTTGTCCACCAGACCTTGATGATAAAACAATAATAAAGACACCACATGTTTAATCCCAGAAGATAGAGAAATCACATTGGTACTGACCAAAAAGATTCTTCCCTGCTGGCTATCTCTCATAGGAATGGAAGATGCTATATTAGGCTGCTGGGGGAAAAAGCCATCAACAGTCTTGCTCTGCTGTGAACGTGTGAACGGCAATAATGACAGTACGGCAAGCTGTGCCCAGGAGTACAACAGTGGTGCAATCATTATGGGGGTAATTCAGTAGCTTTTAAAAAAGCGATTCAGGTATTTTCAATGGGACAAAGGTGGGACAATTTTGCACAGTCCTGACCTGTGTAGCATCTCGGGCTGAGTAGCAAGAGAGCTATCCCACACACTTCAATGATCTCAAGATGGCTCAAACAAACAAGTACAAAATATCAAGTTACTTTCACCACCGACGGTCTTCTAGGAGGCACTGCCTGGGACATCAGCCAGGTTGGCAAACAAATTATAAAACGCCAAGGTTTTAAGTACCCTCTTGCCTTTGGCAACACACTCAAAGCTATTTAAATTCGTTATAGCAAAACTGAAATACAGCTACCAAGTCCCAGCAGACAAAGAGGGTGAGAAGTCCATACTTTTTTTTGTTTTTGTTTTTTTTTGTTTTTTTAGTTTAAAGGAAGGCCTGAATTGGCTCTTCTAATTTTTGTTTGATTTCCCTGTGAACAAAAAACTTGGGGGTAGAGGGGCGCAAACAAAGAGGGAAACAGAATTGTAAAACTGCAGGGGGTAGAAGAAAGGGGGGGAGGTGGCTGGAGAAATGATCACTGGTTAAGAGCTGTATTGTGAGAGCCAAAGTTAGATTTTAAGTTTTAATTATTGTGCCTTAGAGATTCATGAAACAAAAATGCCTCTGATCTGCAAGCCCCTTGCCCAAGGACAGACAGTTCCTGAAATGCTGGAGGCCACTGTTTGTGGGAGATAAGAACCACATGCTTTCACTCCCCTAAACAAGTTGGACCCTTCAGCTTGATCACTTGTGGGCCAGAGGTTCACAGGCAGGAAATATGTCAGGAGGCATGCTTGGCCCTGATTGGACCTGATGGGAAATACTTAAGCCATTGCAAACTGTAACTTGGGGTTATTTTTCTGGAAAACCAGACAGGGACATGGCCAGAGCCCATCCACCTGGCCAGTATTTAATTAAAGCTTGCTTCAATTTTGGCTTCAAACTGTGGTAGTGGTCTTATTCTCGGTGGGATTAACANGATTGCTCTTGTGGAGTACCTGACTTTGCTCCTAGCACCCACATCAGGTGACTCACAACCACCTACAACCCCTGCTCCAGGGGATCCAACACCCTACTCTGGCCTCTTCAGGCACCTGCACACAAATGCACATGCCACGCATGAACACACNAACTAGGGCTGGAGAGACGGCTTGGCAGTTCAGAGTGCACAGAGCTCTTGCAGGACAGGAGTTCAGTTCCCAGCACCCACACCAAGTGGCTCACAACTGCCTGTAACTCCAGCTCCAGGGGTCCAGTGCCCTCTCTCTTCTAGCTTCTGCAGGTACTTGCGTGCACACACACATACAGACACCCACAAACACACATAATTTAATGTTTTTTTTTAATAAATTAGGTCTTTATTAAAAAAAAAAACAAGTAGGCCTATATGAAGAAATCTCTGGGCTTTAGTACTAGGTGCTCTTTGAAAAATCTTAATTCAGGTTCAAAGGGGCTTTTAAAAAGTAATTTTCTTATCTCTTGTCAGATAAAAAGCACAGTTTCTGGCTTCTTTTTCTGTTCATGCCTGTCTCTCTATCTCTCTCCTAATCGGAGGACAAAGTCCATCACCAACCTCAGTTCAGGTAAAGAGACTAAATGCACTGGGGATGCACTCATTTGCACTGCATTTACTGGAAGACAAGGGACAAGTGACGTCTTCCACAGTAGCCACTTCATATGCTTCAACAGAGAAGGTCAAGAAGTAAACTTTGCCTGGATAGGAAAGCCTTTCTCACACACCAGGAAAGATTTCCTGAATGTAGGGTGGCACTATTTACAATAAAACTAACCTGAGACTAAAACACAGCAGTCTGTCTGTGGGGTCTCTTTTCCTTTCCTGTCATTTCTCCTAATGATGATGACGTCAGTTTACACACACATTCATTTCCGGCTTCCNAATGACTTCGGCTACATTCCTTTTCCCTGAGTTGAGGGTGTGTGTGTGTGTGGTGGTGGCAGGGGTATCACTTGGAACCGAGAAATGAGCTAAAAAAACATGGCTTCAATCACTAGATGTAAACTATTTCCTGTTGACCGAGCCTCTCAGTTCCTCTCATAAGCCATGCCTGTATTCTCTGGAGCCTCCTGCATGAATTAACATGGTTAGAAGAGACAGCANATATCACAGGACCCACTACAGGCTGACTTTCTTACTATTATCAACCCAGTTGCTCAGGCAGAAGTTGACATGGGTGTGAATCCCCACCTCAACCACTTTGTGACTTTCAGATCCTGGATAAAACATTTAATCTTTCAGAAGTCATCAGCTGGCTACATTTAAAATAGAACTCAAATCCATAGCCTGATATCTNGTACATAACAGGTGTCTAAAATATGAGCGGTACTGTTGTCTGCCAGTAACATACCAAGAGCCATATCAAACATAATCCTTGTNGTTTGGTTGGTAGGTAAGTAAAAAGCCACATTCTAGTTGGATAAATTCTAGACTGGAGCTTAGAAATGAAATTTCAAGAAAGAGAAAGTGGCCATCTTTTGTCTAACAGAGCTTTGGGGGTACTACTAGGGAAGTGAGAATTGCTCCCCATTATACATAAATCTCCTCTTTGACAGTGATTTGTGATATGCCCCTAAGATAGCTTATCTTTCCACGTATTATTTAAATGAAAAGATTTCTTTCAAATGGGGTGGGCNGANTGAATGAGGAAAAGGAATGAGAAAATGTCACNTGTCTTATACAGCAAAGCCAGAGCCACAGTCCCACATTACAAGCCTCTCTACCTGGTCTAAAAGAAAGCCATCCAAAGTGTTAGCTAAGAGGATAAGAACCACTATTGTTGCAGGCTTAAAGTGATTCCACTTTCACTAGAGCCCAGGATAGTGGGGCCCTCATTGAAAATGCAAAGTCCCTGGCTGGGGGTAAGAAGAAGAGAAAACATTAAGATGCTCAGGTCTGGAGAGCCAATACCACGGTCTGAGTTCCAGTGCTAGCCTCCTCCCTGACTCCCTCACCCAGCAGCTTCCTCCTATTATTCTGGAGTAAGGTCCTTCCCAGCTCTGCCATTCAGTGTCAGGGAGACTTGGGAAGTGCCCAGGGACTGCTGTGATGTGGGGAGATATACAAAGTCTCCTTCCACAAAGCNTTCTTTCACAGAGGGGCCTTGTCTACTAATATGCATCCACTTCTCTAAGGCGATTATGAGGACCACAAGCTCACAGAACAACCCCACAAAAGTATTGAAGCCCACTGCAGGAAGGAGAAAAGGGGTGTGTGGCTGGGAACTTGGGGGCGATTTAAAATTAACAACAGGTGACCTTCCACTCCTTGGGAAATTCCCAGGGGAAAAGTTGTGGACAAAATGCTCAGGGAGTGGACTCCTGCCCACGGGGGTCCAGGTACTGGGTTCAGTACTGCATTCCTACACTTCATTCTGATATTCTGTATATGTCAGGAAGAGAGGCATAATCACTATTCCCTGTTCACACTGCCTCACAGCCAGGGATAGTCCCATTCTTATAAAATGCATGATACATCCTCCACGGATTCACAGGTAAGTGAGGTAATAAACTACATACTTAAATTATTAAGCCACTCATAGGTTGTCANTGGCTAATGAATGATTAAACTCTTCACCTCATTATTTCTTCATGATTATTTCCTCCTGAAGTCATACAAGCACAAGTACACTCACAGTGAGAGAGAGATCCTCTTCTTTACCACAGATATGGAATGGAACANNGAGTTTTATTGTCATTTAAGAAGCATGTATTTCAAGCTCTCATAAGATGGGTAAATTGTTTCATAGCTCACAAAAGGATTATTGTGTAATTCACAAAAGGATTTCAGAGCCCTTTCATTTAACAACTCCGTGAAGAAAGCATTATTTATCCCCATGTTATTGGTAAGCTACTCGTGTCCTGGGCACCACTGCAGTCTTGAGTGTTCGTGGAAAGTGGACTGTCTCAGTTACAAAGGCTCTTAGGGCAACTCCAGAGTTCCAAATGGTCACAAATTAACAGCACCCCAGCTGAACTTGGGAGGAACGTCAGAGGCAGCTGTCTGGAGACTGTCTAGAGAAGGCAATGTCATGATGAAGCCAAGAACAAACCCAGGACCTTCCTCTCCTTACACTGCCCATTAATGGACACATACATAGGCCAAGGCTAGAAGGAAGAGGAGGGACACCTAAGACCAAAGACTTGTTCTACAATGGCTAGTGCAGTATCCAGGCCCATGGTAGCTGAATACAGGCTTTCCTTCCTTACACTGTGCTGAAGTTAGTAAAAAAAAATTCTTGTTCTTAAGCAACAAAGAGTGCTAGTGGGTTTTCACTAAAAAATGTTCCCAAAGTATTAGTAAAATATTTCCCACCAATTGCATGATGCTACCTAGATGGAAAAAAACCCAAAACAAATCATTTTCTTCATCTTTTGTTTCAAATGTCTATATCCCCTACACACACAAACTTTTTAACTTACAAGAGGGTTAGCGGAGCTTCAAATTAAGGTTTTTCAGGGAAATCAAGTGTAGCACACAGGCTATGATCCTAACACAAAAGATAACACATTATTAAATAAAAATTAAAAAAAAAAGAAGTTACTTACTTTACGTGCACAGGTGTTTTGTCTGCATGTATGTTTTTGCATCATATGCATTCCTGGTACCCTCAGAGGCCAGAAACAGGCATATGATCCCCTGGGGCTNGGGTTATTAACATCTGTAAGCCACCCTGTGGGTGCTGAGACTAGAACCCAGGACTTCTGAAAGAGCAGCCAGTGGTGGCTGAGCCACCTCGCTAGGCCCTTATTAATCTTCATTAATGAAATGGCTGTCTTTGAGAAGTCCTTAAAAGACGCTGGAGCTACTTCAGTAGTCCACTAGAGAGGAGGATCACGGCATTCACATACAGAGCATCTAGTCTGGACCGCTGAGAGCACCTTCCACTTAAGCCCTGAGTTTCCAGCCAGTTTTCNTGTTTCCACTCCCTTCTTGCCTTTGGAATGCCGGGCTTGCAGATGTATGCAGTTGTATATCGCCTTTTGTCACCAAGCATGTGTGGCAACTTAACCCACTTAGCTACCTCTAGGGTCCCATAATGAACTTTGACACACATTCTTTCCTGTGCTTTTCACTTCTACCCTTTGAGGTGGGATAAGTCCCCATTTCACAGATAAAGAAACTGAGTAATTGGCAAGGCTCAACTACTCTGTTAACAGTTCCTNAAAGACAAAGAAGGTTGAATCTCACTGCATGGAACACTGTACCTTCCACCAAGGACGGTGGCTCCCCTCAGCCTTCCGAGAAACCACACACCTGACGTGGAAATTCATCGGCTGGAGGAGCAAACAAGGCGGAACTCAGGCTGGCTAGAGAGGGAGCTCTCACAGATCACTCATTTAGCCTTCTCTCCTAGCCAGCTAGCGTTTGAAGTAAATGGCAAGAGTTCAGAGGTCAGACAGGAGGAAGTATGTGCTTTAATTTCTTCCCCCTAGAGGTGCATGAGTTTTCTATTAACAAAAACCCTGTGGCCAACAAATTCTGGGCTTGGATCAAAGGGCCCGCCGTAGTTTAAGTCATAACATCACAGGGAGACATTTCAAGAGGAAGCCAGGCCCAGTCAGACCTGTGGGACCAGGGAGAGGGTTGTTTTTGTCCTTCAAGGGTTTGAAATGTACCTCCCCTCCCTCCAAAACTGCTGAGTGCCAGACAAAAATGTCTCCTATTAGTTATTCNTCACTGATGGACTGAGGCTAAGCTGAAAGTACAGGAAAACAGTGAGCAGAGGCTGAGGTAGGGTGGTCTGTGTCTAAGGGCAAGGCCACTGGGAAGTGACATTTGGCAGCCAGCATGGTCCACTGAGCCANGTCTGAGTTATGTGATAACTGGCTAGTACTTAGCGTGAAATGGAAGACACAGTAAGGGTGCCGCAGGGTTATAAAACTCCCCTTCCCAGCCCTTCAACACCAGGGCACTCTCAGGCTTGTTTCTTATCAACACAAGCAAGGTGGGGCAGAGCACTGAATTTCTGAAAACCCAGCACATCTGCTTGCACAGGGAAATGCGGCTTGCACCTTACTGAGACTTCTAGCACAAGCACTATGTTCAGCNTTCTCATAAACCTTCCCCTTAAGCCCTACACTAAGGCTACTACACCGTGGGTGTATTCCTTTACTTCCATCCTTTATTTTTTAGACAGTCTCTCACAATATGGAGCCCAGTCTAGCCCTGAACTTGAATATTATTGCTCTTATTGGTGTTGTGACAAAATCCTTAGCAGAGGTCACTTAAGGAAGGGAAGAGTTTACTGTGGCTCACAGTGTGAGGATAAAGTCCATCACGGCAGGGAAGGCATGGTGGTAGAAACTGTGAACGAGCTGGTTCTATTGCATCTCCAGTCAGGAGTAAGACGAATGATGCTCAGCTCACTTCTCCTTTTTATCAGTCCAGGACCCTGCCCACACTCAGGGTGGGCCTCTCTTCTCCAGTTACACCTCTCTGGAAACATTCTCCTAAACACATACAAAGGAATACTTCCAGTGATTTTAACTCTGTTGAGCTGACAGTGAAGACAAGTCNACCCACTTGTCAACTTGATACCCAAGCACATTATTTCAAATTAAAATATTGAGGGTTATCAAAATGGTTCTGCAGGTGAAGGGCTTGCTGCCAAAACTGATGTCTCAAGTTTAATCCCAGGAGCCCACATGGCAGGAGAGAAAAACACCTCCCAAGTTGTCTTCTCACCTCCACACATGTGCTGTAGCATCGCATGCATGTGAGCACCCAGACACACAAAATAAATGCTAAAAAATCTTTAATAAAATATTCTACTCTTGCCTCTTAAGGTTTCATTTTCATCTCAAATACAAAATGCACAGTCCGTGTCTAAAACTCTCCAGAATCTTTAACAGTCCCAACACCATTTAAAAGTCCAAAGACCAAATTCTCTTTCGAGACACAAAGCAAGCTTTTAACTAAATGTCCATTTAAAACAGAAACAAACTCCATGCTTAGAGAAAATACTAGCACAAAGTCAACAGTCTCATTCCAATGAGAAGACTGAAGGCATAGCAAGTAAAATGGGGCCAAAACAAGACAGAAAGCCAGGAGGACAAATGCCAAACCCTGTAGTTCCATGTCTGGCTTCTTGGGGGTCACGATGGACTCACCTGGGCTCCAAAGAGTTTGGATAGCATCATCCTTCCAGCTCTACTGACTGAAGCACACTTAACTGTTCTCTTGCTCAGGCTCAATTTCATTCCTGCAACTGTCCTCAGTGTANGTCCCATGGTCCTGGCATGTCCAGCATTCTGGGGCCTGGATTACAATTTAGGCTTCTCTTTCAGATACACAATGGCCAGTCAGGCCCTCCTTGCAGAGACTCTGAGCCCGCCACACATCTCCTGGTTTTAATAGCTCTCTGGAATCTTTGTGCAAGTCTCCATGATCCTTTATTCTTACATCTTTCATGCCTATAAAATGGGTGCCACATGAGTCACACTAAGTTCTGCTGTCAGCTTGAGAGGTAGTGTAGCCCCCTTGGACCACACAGTTATAATGGCTTCTGTATGCCTTGGTGGTTGAATCTCNACACATTTCTTTGGAGCTGTTTTCAAGCAGGGAGTCCAGTTCAGAACCTTTTCAAGTGAATTTGCATTTTTTATAAGCTGGAGCCTTGGGTGGGTGGCGTCTTGCCCTTATGGGACCTTTTCTATTGTCCCAGTGAAGGACACTAGATTTCTCTTGAATAAGGTTAATCCCTTCAATAATTGCAGCTGCTTTTCCCATCTGCCTTATCTGTATCTTTAAATCCACTCCAGCTATTTTCTTCTCCAAACTGTCTACTTTTCATATCCCTTTGCTCTGCTTGCTACTCTCTCACTGTAGGCCTGGATCAGAGCTATGAACAGTCCTTATGATGCAGCCAGAGTGTAATTCCGTCTTGAGATTTCTCCAAACAAATTAGTCTCTTACTATTAAATTCAGCCTTACTCAAGCTCACAGGATATAGGCAAAATGTGACCAGATTCTTTGCCAGAATGTGACATGATGGCCTCCATCCCAGTTCCTGGGAGAATTCTTCTGAAGCCTCATGAGCTAGGCCTTCCCTGCTGTGTTTCTCCATTCTTCCACATTCCCACCAGAATGGCTCAGTAAGTCCTTTTACAGTGTTCTAGGGCTTCTCTAGCCCAAAGTTCCAGATTCTTCCACAATCCCCCCAGAAATCAACACCAAGTC
>LZPO01087208.1:201129-215734 GCA_001675575.1 Neotoma lepida | reverse complement strand
TATTTGGGGTTATACTTCTTATTACCCTTTCTCCAGACACTCCCTCATGCCAGATTTCTGTTGTTCCTATACCAGTTAGCCCAATGAGAATTTGCTTCCTTAGTTCACATATGCTCTGAGAAGGCAAGGAATTCTGTGGGCTTTGTCAACTCATTCTTAGCGTCTAACACAGTACCTGGAACACGGAAAATACTCAAGAACTAATTGTCGAGTTAATGAAACGGTGTGGGAAGCTCTAGAGAAGCAGCCAGGAACCTGGTACCGTGGGAAGNGTGTTTACTCTANCTTAGAAGGAAGGCCACAGAAGGCTTTCTAGCAGACTCGGCAACAGAGGAACCNAGGATAAAGGGCTGTCATATGTGTGTGTGGTAGGGGAAAGAGGGGAGAGAAGAGCTAGACATCCTGTAGGAGAGAAAAGAATTCTAAAAATATACAAAGACTAACAGCATACAGTGTGAGGAAAGGAGCTAGAAGTTTGAGGGTTTTATAGCTGCAGTGAAGGAAGGTGTCGAAGACCAAGGCAGCGGGCTTCCTCTGATCAAGGAGCTACTGAAGAGCCTTAAGCAGGGAGTGACATTTTCAGTTTCACTGTAGTCTCCCCACAGGATGGATTTAAGACAAGGACTCTTTTTCTCACAGATTCATTGACTGAACTGAGTGGCCGCTCAAATGTAGCTAAATATTTTTAAAAGGCTCATGTATTTGAATAATACATGGTCCCCAGCTGGTGGAACTCTTTGGGAAGGATTTAGGATGCGTGGCCTTGTTTGAGGAGGCGTGTTGTTGGGGGCCAGCTTTGAGCTTTCAAAAGACTGCCATTCCTAGTGTGCCCTTTGCCTCCTGCTTGTGGGTGAGACTTGAGGTCTCAGCTACTGCTCAGTTTCCTGCTGTCCTGCCTTCACTCCACCATCACAGACTCTGGAACCATCCGCCCAATTAAACACTTTCTTTTAGAAGTTGCCTTGGTCATGGTGTCTTATCTCAGCAACAGAACAGCAATTAATACAAAATCAAAATTTCTACATCAAAGTAGGAAGTAGGTTTTTACTTAAAACATACCCAGCCCCACCCCACCCCCCTCAAAAAGTTTAAAAAGGTGGGCATGGTGGCACATGCCTTTAATCCTAGCCTAGCACTCGGTAGGCAGAGGCAGGCAGATCTCTGTGAGTTCGAGGCCAGCCTGGTCTACGGAGTGAGTTCCAGAACAATCAGGGATGCCTAAGAGACCTCTCTCAAACAAACAAACAAACAAACAAACAAACAAACAAACCCCCAAACCAAAAACCCAAAACAAATAAATAAATAAACCATATTCAGAGCTATTACCAGAATCCTCATGATTGTGTAATAAATATTAATACTAATAACCCAATCATGACTTAAAGAGTCTTAAAAAAAAAAAGGGCCAGATGGATTCTGTATTAGTAACTTTTCTGTTGTTATGATTAACTCTGACCAAAAGCAACTTAAGGAGAGAACTTTTTGTTGTCCTATAGTTCCACATGGCTGCAGTATTTTTTATTTTATTTTATTGAGAAAGGATATTCATTTGTAGCCCTGGCTGTCTTGGAACTCACTATGTTGGTTGGGCTGGCCTCAAACTCACAGAGATCTGCCTGCCTCGGCCTCCCAACTGCTGGGACTGAAGCTTGAATGACTGTGCTTGAATGACTGCAGTCCTTAATGAGGGGACCTATTCCTGGAATAGGAAGCTGAAAGATCATATCTCAACTACAATGAGAAGCAGAGGCAGCAAGCGGGAAGCAGGGCTTGGCTATACGCCCTGAAAGCCTGCCCCCAGTGTGTACTCCTTCAGCAAGACTATAAGCCCTGAAAGCCTGGCCCCAATTTGCACTCCTTCAGCAAGGCTATAGGCCCTGAAAGTCCACCCCCAGTGTGTACTCCTTCGGCAAGGCTATAGGCCCTGAAAGCCCACCCTCAGTGTGTACTCCTTCAGCAAGGCTATAAGCCCTGAAAGCCCACCCTCAGTGTGTACTCCTTCAGCAAGGCTACACTTATTAAAGGCTCTATAACCTCCTATAGCAGTGCCACACTAGAGACCAAAGTATTCAAATACATGATGCTGGGGGGCAGGGGGATACAACATGAGACACACACACACACACACACACACACACACACACACACACACTTCTCCTTGACTAGCTGAAGGAAGGAGGTTCATTATTTTCATTTCACCAAAGTCTCAAAGTTCTCTAAAAACAGGTATCNGAGTGATAGAATTATCAGGAAATCAAATCAAAAGAACCGTAGCGTGAACATCTACTACAGAGGAGGGATGGTGCTGCCTATTCCGAGAAGCACAGTGTTCACTGGGTAGGGAGGCAGGACATGCAGCATAGGAAGGGGTAGCACTGAGGGGGTTACACTGTAAGANGGGTTTTCTAAATGGTCTTGTTAAATAAAACACAGAGGCAGAGATAGGGGTGAAAGTCTGACAGAGATCAGAGGAATTAGGAACAGCTACTAACCTCACCTTAGACTGCTGCTACCACTCCCAAAATGGAGAGTGTCCCAATTCCTTATACCTCCATATCTATATCCCTTTCTGTTCTGTTCTCCCATTGGCTCTTTCAGCCTAGCTACATCACTTCCTCCTGTCGCCCATCTGTCACTTCCTGCCTGTCTATATAGACCTCCAGAATTCTGTGGTTGATGCTGTTCTCTCCACGCTTGACTGTTCCTAGTGTGACCTGGAACTCACAGAGATCCAGACAGACCCTGCTTGCTAAGTGATAGGATTAAGGGTGTGTGCTAACATTGCAAGGCTAGNGGCTGACCTTGTTNCTCTGATCNTCAGATAAATTTTATTGGGGGACATAGATAAAATGCCACCACATTACATCCATTTGCAGGCTGCAACAGCTGAGAGGAACAAAANAGAGGAGCTGCAGTCAGTGCCCTGTCAGGAAATGGTGACGTATGTGAGATAACATGGCTAGCATTTTGGGAGTGGGTGCTAGGTTCTAGCATGGTGCTGTTTCTAATGGGATGATCTCATTTGGTCCCTAAAGCCTTGTGAGTCGTTATAACGACAGCTAGCAGCACCTAGTGTCCTCACTGGATGGAGGCACTGTGCTAAGTGTTTACAATGAACTATTTCATTTTATCCTTGGAAAGAAACTGTTACTAGAAATAATCATCACCATTTTTCAGATTAGGAAACTGAGGTTTAGCAAGCTTGAGCTTTGCCCAAGGTTTCAATAGTAAAATATGAAGTCGGCATTATTTAAAGCCAGGCCATCTCTCTAAATGAGAGTGCCATCCTGCCTCGGGATAGCGCAAACTATTGTGATAAAATCCATTTTCCAAAAGAAGAAACAATCATAAAAATGAAGCCATGAGGCTAACCCCCATGTAAAGTCAGACCCAGGAACTTAACTACAAACGGCCGCAAGGACTAGAAACTGTAGTAGTACTTTCTCATCTGGACCGCCAGCCGGCAAATAACAACATGGAGATTTATTATTAACTGTGAAAGCTTGGCCTTAGCTTAGGCTTGTTACCAATTAGCTCTTATAACTTGAATTAACCCATATTTTTAAATCCATGTTCTGCCACATGGCTCATTATCTCATCTCCATACTGCACGTCCTGCTTCCCTTGCATCTCGCTGGCGAAACCAGCCTTTCTTCTTCCCAGAGTTCTCTTTCTGCCTGGAAGTCCCAACTATACTCTCCTGCCTAGCTATTGGTTGTTCAGCTCTTTATTACACCAATCCCAGTAACACATCTTCATACAGTGTACAAATATCCTGCAACAAGAAACACTAATGGTATAAGTTTTATGTTTATCANTATCACCTGGATGACTTGAACTTCAATAATAATAAAAAAAATATTTAGTTTTTTGACACAGGGTTTCTCTGTTTNGCTCTAGCTGTCCTGGAACTCGCTCTGCAGACCAGNCTAGCCTCGAATTCAGAGACCCGTCTGCCTTTGCCTCCTGAATGAAATGCTGGGATTAAAGGCGTGTGCTACCACCACCTGGCTCTTGAACTTGAATTATTAGTGAATGACTTAGTAGCAAATGAGAAACCAGATTCCAATTTAAATCTTCACTCTGCACTCACATCAGGGACTTTGCTTCATCACAGGTTCACTCCCTGTCTTTAGCAGCTTACTGCTTTGTGCCCAGGCTGGACACTGAGCTAGATGCTGTAAAAATGCATAACTCTAAGTAAGGAATTTTACATAAGGTAGAGACCACACAGGGCACTTTCAGAGCAATGTTCCTTTTGTACTGATGTCCCACAACACTGGAGAATCCTAGACTTTCTACTGTAGGGGCAATATACAGAGTATTATAATTTGGCCCCAGGGGTCAAGACTTTTAAGTGCCTAAGTAACACCTTGCTAACTATATTAAACTCATGAGATGGAAGCTTCTAGAACAAGGGCAGAGGTCCTTCCTTACACTGCCATTCATCACTCTAGTTTTCCCTGACCTGTTTAAATTTACTTTTGACCCCAGATTCCCAACTTCAGTACCCCTAAGTCTGATGAGCCAAGTTAGACTCANTTCTTCAGTATGCCGCCTCGTGCACATGTGAATAATTCTCTCTCTGGCACTAGGCATCTTAGTGTTGACATCCTTACCCTCAGCTCACAGTACTGACTAAGCAGACCTGCTCCTACCTGGCTGCTCTGAGGGAAGGAGATGTACAAGGCAACCTGAGAATGTCAAGGATGAAATTAGAGTCATTCTTGAATTATCTTGTTGAACCTGAATGCTATTTCATCTCTCCAGTGTTGAACAAGAATACCATGTTTTCTGTTTTGTCTTGTTTCTGAGGATAAAATAGAAAATCTTAAGAACACAAGTGCTTCTGAGCCTAGATCCAGACATATTTCCTTATTTTCCTCACTGTCCTCTGCTGTGGGATGGTCTTTCTGTATTCTGTGAATATGTGTTGCTACCACTGGTTAATAAAGAAGCTTCTCTGACCTATGGCANGACAGGTTATAACCAGGTGGGAAATCCAAGAGAGATACAGAGAGAAGAAGGGCGGAGTCAGGGCAGCACCATCCAGCTGCCCAAGGAACAAGATGCTAGCAGACTGGTAATGCCACAGCCACGTGGCAAAATATAGATTAATAGAAATGGGTTAATTTAAGATGTCAGANCTAGCTAGCAATAAGCCTGAGCCACAGACCAAACAGCTTGTAATTAATATAAGCCTTTGTGTGTTTATTTGGGACCAAACAGCTGCAGGACACAGGAAAACTTCTGTCTACAGTCCTGCCAGTGAGAAGCTCCATCCTGTGCCCAGCCCCAGCAAGCTTCCCCAATGTCTGAGTCTCCCCGCTGGTTCTCCCCTGCCCTGTCTCAGCCCAGTTGCTCTACCTGACCACTACAGCCCTTTGAGTTCTGAAGATTCAGCTAGAATCACTTCCCCTTGGGAGCTAGTAAGGCACGTGCCTCCTGGGCTGACTTGCCTTAGGCTCTGGTGGGCATCACCTTTTTGTTCTCCGGTTGTTTATCTCAGCCACAGCTGTTTTCCTCAACTGCAGCCTCTTGCTTAGGGGAAAAACAAGTTGTTTTCAACCCTTAAATACCTTGCTTCTCAGCAGCAAGTGGGAACTTCATAAGCATTTGTTGAATCAAGGAATCCATCAGTGAGTGAGTGGACATATCCCAGAGGGTAGCAAATGTTTTCAGAAATATCACAGTCAATACTTACAGGGAGCAACACATGATCTATAGGTATTTTGTGGCCATGTCCTGGCTCAAGCGACCGCTTGTTTAAGTGTACAATGGTCCTTGGAGATGAGGAAGGAACCCAGACAAGCTGTCCACTTTCTCCTCCAATAGATGAAGGTGTAATTCTGCTTTGATATTTCCAATTAAGGAACCTTTACAACTCTCCCTGGAAGTAGTATGTCAGTAAGATTAATACTAAAACCTTAAGTTCTTCACCTTTCCCGTTGTGCTTGTCCTTGAGTTTTCTGCCCAGCACTGTGAGAGTCATCTTATTCACATGCTCTGCTTACCACTTAGCACATGGTGGGTGTTTAATTAGTGTTAAAAAATAATCATAATATGCAGAAGGCGAAAGAAAAAGCCGTGCGATTTTAATGAAACAATGCCTTCGACTTAAATGTAATTTCTTACCGATAAAAATGCTTGCTCTCTCCATGCAGCATTAACAACAGGATAAAAATAAATTTATGGCATAGTTAAGAAGTCATTTAAGTTCATCATCCTCCCTCTTTTGATTATTCATTAATCTAAGAGTCGGTGAATGAATGCGGGGGCCACCAANCCCTGTGCATAACTCTGCCTTTATTCCAATCCTTTCACTGTCTCTGAACTGGCTTCCTCTGAACTTCTACGTTATTCTACATTATTTCTCACTGCTGGCTAGCATTGTGCTTCTCACTCTGGTCTTTCTTTCCTAATATTTATTTTTATTTACACATATGCACATCTGTATTTGCACATATACACATGCCATGTATGTGAGGGTCCCTGGAGGCTAGAAGAGAGCATTGAATCTCCTGGAGTTGGAGTCACAGGAAGTTGTGAGCCATNTCATGTGGGTGCTGGGAATTGAACTTGGGTTCTCTGGAAGTGCAGCAAATGCACCAAGGCATTTCTCCAGCCATGACTCTTGTCTTTTCTGCTACTATGAGGAAACTTTCTCCAGACTTAGTGACTACTCTGTCATCAGAATAGACTTAGCTAAGGGCAGCATCCTTCCACACTGTCACTCTCTTTTATAGGCATCCTCAGGTCTCGGTTGATGGCCACAGCCAGCAGCATCAATGAGTTCTTCCTGTGGAACACGGATGGGTCTATTACACATCCGAACTCTCACCTTTATCCAGTCCTTACANAAACATGATGAAGACACTATTATTANCCTCACTTTACATATAAGACAACTAAAAGACAAAGCAGGATTCACATAGACCTTGTGTGGTCAGACACCAACTTGTCATCATTGTGCAAAATTATCAGACTTACCTACTGAATGAGATGGCATACAGTCAGTAATATCCATCAGTGGTGACAGNAGCAGACAATAGCAGCAACTGTCATGTGCTGGTGGAACTCTGGCTGTCCTTAAATACCAAAGGTCCACCATCCTTTGTTTTTGGTGCTAAGGATTGAACCTAGAGCCTGGCACTGTGTTTCTTAGCTGTACCCCCAGCTGCCCCTATCCTCAACTTTTCAAGTANTAAGAAACTTTTATTTTTGGGACAAGTGGAATGGCTNCCTCTAACAAAGAGAACATTTCCTGGTCATTCACACAGTTTGGAATAGCCATGTGACTGAAATCTGTCTGATGGATGAAACAGAAGTAGGCAGTTTCTAGGAACTTTCTTTATAACAGTGGTTTTGAATGCTTCTGACACCATCCCTCTCCCAAGAACACATAAAAACACACCACACACACACACACACACACACACACACACACACACACACATACATCACAAATATAGCTATAAAATCAATTTTTTATGCAGAAATGCCTTTGGTACATGGCTTACTCAGGTATCTTTGACTTAATTCCATTTTCTGGAAATTATCTCTGATAATGGTTTTATGATCCCATAGTGAGTTATAAGCCACTGTTCAAAATGGATTGCTTGTTCAGACAGTGTCTAGTGCTTCTCTTCACTCTGTTCACTCCACCGTCCTGTACCTTGAAACACAAGGACACCTATTTTGGCCCATGNGCTCAAGGGTACAAACAAGGAGTGTAGGGAGGATGACACCAGGGTCTCTGATAGGTTCAAGGCTGTAACAACCTGAAGTCCCCTGTCTGGGATCCTTAAGTGACAGAGACAAAATCTGTATCATATTGAAGACACTGTGGTGTTTGAATGAGAGTAGTTCCATTGGTTCATATATTTGAAAACTCGGTCCCCAGTTGGTGAAACTGGGAAGGATTGGGAGGTGTGTCCTTGTTGGAGGAAGTGTGTCACTGGAAGTGAACTTTAAGGTTTTAATAGCCCATGCCATTGCCAGTTAGCTCTCTGTCCCCATACTTGTGTCTCAGATATGAGCTCTCAGCTACCACTTCCAGCACCATGCTTGCCTATATGCTGCTACACTCTCTCCTATGATGGTTACGGACTCTAACCTGAAACTGTAAGCCCCATGTAAACTCTTTCTACTATAAATTGCCTGGGTCACGCATGGTGTTTTTAATCACAGAAATAGACAAGCAGCTAAGACAGTCACCATTATTTTGAATTTCCTGTGACTCATGGCCAAAATGAATCCTTGCTGATGGTTATGACGAGTTGTGTGGTTTTGAGGTCTATTTCTATATTCTGTTGCTTTGCTTTTGTTTTGTGTATGTGTGTCTGGAGTGCAAGTGTGTATGTCTATCTATTGAGAGGCCAGACGAGGATATCATGTTTTCCTCTATCTCTCTACTTTTTCTGATTTTTTGGTGTCTGTGGGCACAAGGTAGCTCACTGAGCTTGACGCTCACTGTTTCTGCTAGGCTGGCTAGGCAATGAGTGTCTGGAATCTACCTGATCCATCCCCATCCCCAAACACAACTTGAGGGTTCCAAGCATGCACAGCCATGCACAGATTTTATGTGGGTGCTGGGGATTTGAACTCCATTCTTCTTGCTGCTACAGCAAGCACTCTTACTCACTGAGGTATCTATTCCAGCCTTTATGTAAGAGAAGACTGGCAGAGGAGAGGGGACCCTAAGTGTGCCCTGTGTACTTCCTCTCTGCTGAGGGTGGTACCCGCTCAGCATTGAAGTGTTTTCAGGTGTAGCCAGATGTGCTTTCCTTAAGGTGGGTGACCCCAGCTCAACTCTGTCACACTCTCCTCTCTCTTGGGGATAGTAGTCACTGCTGTTGAAATCTGGATTTCCTTTCTACACCTTTATGGTTTTCCATTCCTCTAGATCCCATTTATTAAATTTCTCTTATATGAAATACTGGAAGTAGTAGGAATTTTTCTGATCAGGCCCTGGCTCATAGTAACAGACACAACACATCAGGTAAACCTTCTCACNGCCTCCTCACAGTGTAAGGTGGGCAGGATTCTCCTTCCCCTGTCTCCTTATAAATGATAGAGTTGGGGGCTGGAGAGATGGCTCAGCAGTTAAGAGCACTTGCTGCTCTTCCAGAGGACCTGAGTTCAATTCCCAGCANTCACGTGGCAACTTACAACTGTCTGTAACTTCAAGGNGTCCAACACCTTCATACAGATATACATACAGGCAGAACATCAATTTTCATGAAATAAAAATAAATATATTTTAAAAAATGATAAAGCTGAGGCCCAGAAAAGTTGTATGGTCTGTCAAGATCATGTGGCAAGTGAAGAAACCAACTTCAAAACCATTACCCACATAATATCTTTAAAAGACAATGACCTCTTCTGTATTTTCCTTTCAAAGAGTAATGATTTGATCATGTCTACTTGAAAAGGTTTAGACACAAAAGCTCCTCACATGANGTGACTCCATGCTACCTACTTAGATGTCTTCCATCTTTAAGACACCTCCCCTCTCCTCCCAAGCAAGCTGATGTTCCTTAGNTTCCTTCTGCCTTGGGAAAGGGACCTTCCTCAAGGTCCCTTCCCACTATGGGCCGGGAGAGTCCTTCAACATCCCTCACAGCTAAATCTTAATTATTATTCAAGGACCACATTTACTCATTCATAAAATGTTTACTGAGTGCTTAGTATGTGCCCAGGGGCAGGGTCTGGGGCAGAGCCAACATGAATGAGAACCTGTTCTTGTACTCAAAGAGCTCATTGTCTAGAAGGGNAGACAGGTATAGAAAATGATCAAAGCANACATACAATGCTTTCCTGAAATCCAGGAGCCTTGAAGCACAATGAAGAGGCAGATTTTGAGCTGGGTCTTGAAGAGTAACTAGGAGTTTGGCAGGTGAAAGGGGTTGGCAGAAGACTTCAGATGAAGGAAGCAGTGCACACAATAGATCAACCACACAAAACAATGTACTTATCAAGTGGGGGGGTCCAGCTTACATCAAGTATGAGGTTTGGGAATTTTTTTTATTTACACAAATATTTGTACAGTTTTCATCGATTCACAGACATACTTAATTACATGCCTGCGTTTTATTTATTTTCACTTTTTGAGACAGTGTCTCACTGTGTAGCTTAGGCTAGCTTCAAATTCATGATTTTCCTGCTTCAGTCTCACAAGTGCTATGATTTCAGGTGCATGCCACCATACCCGGCCATACCTTTATCTTATAAGGACACTGAATCTGCTGGATGTTTGTGTAAAAATATACACAGACATATATACATATGATGTCATATGTGCTCTATGTGTGAACATAAGGACATGTGTGTCTTCTTCATTTTTTCCCTATTTTTGCTATTATATCAAACTGGCCCACTAAATAAAAGGAGAAAGATGAACAGAAAGTAAGGAAATCAAATTTCCCAGATCATATTTGTAACTTCAGACTGTGCAATAGCATACACCTAGGGGAAAATGATTGAAAAATGAGCCACAGGCACACGGCTCTGTACAAGGACATTCTTTCACCAGGAAAAGCTTAAATGGACCTTGAAGGCACAAGTTTCTTTCTGGAAANCTATTAAAGAACATGTCCCACACTAGTTAGCATTTCAGCCGCAAGTAAGATGTGGCTAGTAGGGCTGGAGAGATGGCTCAGACATTAAAGGCTAGGCTAACAACCAAAAAGATGTGGGTAAGAAAGGAGATTTCCCACTGAGCAGAGGCAGTTCGCATCTATCAGTTTGAGAAATGACCGCCAGTCCAAAATTCCTTTCACTCCAGGCAGTGGTACTCAGTGAGAAAAAAGGAATCAATTTCACATAATGCTCTTCAGGGTTCTCCAGGAAGCCCAAACTCAGGGCTGCAACATTCCTCCCTGTCTGTAAGTCTACCGCTCCATCTCAGAGGATTTCAGGACTCCATCCTCTGGATGTGAAAAGACTTTGCCCTCTTGAATTGTCAACCTCAGCAGCTGGCATTACCTGCAGGAGACCTGCACAAGATTGGGCCTGNAATCTTTCCATCATGAAGAGGGGAGGGGCCCACAAGGCCTCTACCATAGCCAAGAGTTTAGACAGTTAATGGTTGCTAGGTGTGAAGGGCATACAAGCCCCCCTCAAGATTTGTAAGCAGTTTATGGATGCTGGGAGAGACTTTTTTTCTTTAATAGTATAGTCACTCATGAGTTGTTCATGTTCTTATAAGGAGCCCTTTACTCATGCTTCTCCAGGTAAACCCAGTTAAACTCATTGGTTCACTAGCTACACTTAGGTAGAACCATTTCTTTGTGTCTGCCAATGATACTCTATCCAGGGTGAGTAGACCCTGTTCACATCTCCTCAAAAAGAGTTCACACAACATGGGTGTTCAAGGGGTCTTCTTGTGCTGCCCCCACATCCAGCTCAAGTNCCCAGCCAGCTCTCTGATGGACTAAGGTGACCTTGGGACACACCAGAGCATCACTTGCAAGGTCACTGAAGATAAGCAGTCCCTATGTACTCATTTCCTAGGAAACAATTACAATATTTTCTTTTAGCAGGTAGTGGTGGCACACGCCTTTAATCCCAGCACTCGGGAAGCAGAGGTGGATTTCTCTGAGTTCAAGATCAGCCTGGTCTACAAAGCGAGTTCTAGGACAACCAGGGCTACACAGAGAAACTCTGTCTTGAAAAAAACAAAATAATATTTTCTTTTTAAAAATACCCCCTGGCATTTTTCTTCTTGTTTTCCTAATTTTCTGTGACCACTGTGGCCTCACAAAAAGGGACACACAAGTCATCTTGACCAAGAGGAATTTATGTGGGGGAAGTTCACAGGTAGAGGAGAAACAGCCTATGGGAACCAAGAAGTTGGACCTGGAAGAAGGTGAGTTCTTGAGGAGAAGAAGCAAGTGTGCCTTGTGTCTATAGCCTAGAGCCCCAGGGGAAGAGAGTTGCTTGACTTGACAGCAGGTGAGTTTGAGGAGACAAAAGGGCTTGTCCTTGCTTCTCTGAGATGATCAGAATACCACTGAGAGCAAGGTAGACAGGACAGAGTGCCAGGCAAGGTAGGAGAGCCAGAGACCCTTCTGCTGTTACTAGTCTTAATTGACAAGGGAAGAATTCTTGGTTTTCTATGCTCCTAGAAAAGGTTGTGGGAGAGAGGGATATGAGATATGTCAACNANCTCCCCGAAAACTTGGTGAGTCAGACCTACTGGGAGGAGTCAGAAGTGCCCTGACACTGTAGAATTCCTAGTGCCTAGCGGTTGAGAAGCGAGGTTTCCAGCCCTTGTACTGAGCCACCTGAAGGAACTGGCAGCAGGGTCCCCCCAGCCACAGAGACATGCACATATCAGGCCACCAGCAGCTGAAGCCATCACCAACTAAAAGAGATTTTTTTTTTAAAGCTAGAAACTGTAGCAGTGGTTGTCAGCCAGAGACAAGATCAGAACAGCCACGTAGCATCCCAGGCTTGCAAGGAACCAGAGANGCAGATGGGGACCTGTCACCCTCCAAATCCTCAGACAGCCCAAGTTATCTTCAAGCCAATGCTAACCTTGGGAGGAAGAGGAAAGGAGGCTAGGTCTGACAGGCGAGTATCCCAAAGAGGGCAAGTTCAAGCCAAACAGACTCATTAAAGGTGCTATTGCTCCAAGTTTTCAAGTACATGCTTTGCTGTTTGCCCATTGGGATGGAGGTCACNGGAGAACTTCAAGTTCATCAAACAAAGTTTTAAGCTAGGAAGGATTGGCTCAGATCACCATATACAGGGTAGACATATAACTTTTTTTTTTTTTTGACATGGGGTCTCCCTTTGGCAAGGCTGGTCTCAAACTTGCAAGCCCAAGTAATCCTTCCATCTCAGTCTCTTGAGTAGCTGGAATCCAAGCACANACCACTGTGCCTTGGTCTCAATAGTAATCTTAAGAAATTATTTAGATGGATCAATGATCTGTAATTTGTGTTGACCTAAACTGATGATCAGATTTACTAGTCTACCAGGAGATTCAATAGTTTTCTGAGTAGCCAAATGTTAATGAAAGCTTGAAGATAACAAATTATTATCAGTCTATGCTTTGACCTACAAACACTCAATTCTTTTATTTACANGTGCCTCAATTCCATGTCAAAGATCTGCTTGTCAGCTACCAGGGGAANCTTTATTTTTGTGTCCTTCAGATGCTCTTAAGAGTTTCTTCTGCTGTGATCTGCCTGTCATCAGCTGGCCCNTTTGATCTATGAATCACACACTTAGCAATACTGACAGGTCTTAATTATTAAGGATAAATANTTCTTACCACAGGGAGCAGTTGAGCCNAATTTATCACTGTTTGCATGCCATGTTATAGTTCCTAGAAACCTTCTGATATTTTATCTCTTCTAAGGCTAGCAANTCCAGATCTCTTTATAACTTACTCCAATCAAGTCTTTGTAGTTACTCTTCTACCNATAATGCAAGTTGGAGCTAAGTAGGGTGGGAAGAAAAAGGTTGCACATCTACTCTGCATTTATCCTTGCCAAAGCGGTCAATGACTTTCACTTTGTAAATACCAAAGGTAAATGTTCAGCTTTTAATTGACCTTTCAATATCACCCAAAACATTTCCCATTCGTTTCTTCACTTTGTTTTGCATTGCCAGCTGTTGACGATTTTCTAATTTAAAGGCCTCTCCTCTTATATCCCGGATTCTCTGCTTTTCCGTCTCTTTGTACCCTGACATGTTGAAGAGGCCCAGGTCTCAGTGCCCGCATTTCTCTTTTCTCTCTCACTTCCCAAGAGACCTTCTCCAGGGCCAAGCCTTTAGCTACCATGCTATAAGTCCTAAACTCATTTCTCCATTTCCAGCTTCTGTAGTTTAGATTATCTGNNTCTACTTAGATATTCAACAGGTACCTCAAACTAAACACGTACTTTTTAGCCAGTCTTCCTGGTTCCCTCATGTCCTTCCAGTTTGGTGTCTAATGATATCTCTCCTAGTTTGGCTTCTGTTGCTGTGATAAAGACTAAATGCAACTTGAGAAGGAAAGAGTTTATTTGATTTACATGTCCCAGTTACAGCCCATCATCAAGGGAAATCAAGGCAGGAACACAAGAAAAGCAGAGACAGGAACCATAGAGGAATGCTGCTTACTGGCTTGTTTTCCACAGCTTGCCCAGCTTGTTTTTTTATGTAACCAGAGTACCACTTGCCTGGGAGGTGGCATTGCCCACAGTGGGCTGGACCCTCCCACATCAATCATTAATCAAGAAAATGCCTCACAGACTTTCCTACAGGCCAATCTGATGGNGGTATTTTCTGGACTGAAGTTCCCTCTTCTCAGATGACTCCAGCTGTGTTAAGTTGACACCAGCACACCAGACTTGACTTGGTTCTTTTCATGCCTTGATGCTACCTCTAGAGTCTTAAGTTGACCTTTGCTCACTGGTCTCCGTTTGCTTTAAGCCACTAGAGACCTGTGGTCTTGCTTTGCCAGTGTTCAGGTTCTGCCCTGTTTGCTGGTTTCACATTGGAAGCTCTACCTAGCTCCAGCTTCTGTAAACCACAACAGACCCTTTGGTCTCCAAGGCTGTTTGCTCATTATTCCACGTTACTGTCCAGTTGATGGCTTAGATTTATTTAT
>LZPO01087208.1:171679-187066 GCA_001675575.1 Neotoma lepida | reverse complement strand
CTCCCACTTTGGATTCAAAGAAGGGGCTGTGAGGTAGTTTGTATGAAAATGGCCCCCATAGGCTCATATATTTACATGTTTAGTCCCCAGTTGATGAACTATTTGAAAAGGATTAAAAGGTGTGGCCTTGTTGGAGGAGGTGTGTCTCTGGGAGTGGGCTTTGAGGTTTCAAAAGCTCAAGCCTGGACCAGTCTCTCTCTGCCTGCTGCCTTCAGATCAGTACATAAAGCTCTCAGCTGATTCTCCAGCACCATGCCTGCCTGTGTGGTGCCACACTCTCTGCCATGATGATAATAGACTAAGCCTCTGAAACTGTAAGCAAGCCCTCAATTAAATGCTTTCTTTTTTTTAAAACAAGAGTCACTTTGCTCATGAGATCTCTTCACAGCAATAGNAACCATGACAGGCTGTCATCTCTGTTTCAGCACCCAAGAAGGGGCTGCCCACACAGTTGGTGTTGGGACCCCACCTAGCAGTGCCGTGGGGTGGCCCTCCCATCTGGAGCTGAGTATGATGCTTCCACCCATGTGGGTTCAGAGGGTGAGCACTGAATCAGAAAGGATTATTCATGAGTCGTGAGATCAGATGGAATCTGCCTTGCATGGGACTTTGTTTNTTCCCTANGTTTTTTGTTGGAATGGGAGCAGTTGGCTTGCACTATACCACTTGTACTTTGGAAGCACATGACCTGTCTGGTTGTCAGAGGCTCATTCACAGCTGAAGTGGAATTTTGTCTCTGGATGAACCATACCATGAGCCTCCCTCTTGACTAATTTAGATGATATGTAGTGGAGACTTCGAACTTTAGATTTTCAAATTGATGCTAGAAGGAATTAAGACTTTGGGGACTGTTCCATGTAAGAAGGATATGACACTTCAAAGGCTGGTAACAGAAAGTTATNGATTGAATTATGCCCAATAGTTATTTTGTAGGACATTATTTGTATGTAAGAATGTATGTATGTTCTGGGGATTGAACTCAGGGTATCTCACAAGCTAATTAGATGCCATACCACTGAGCTACCTTCCAACCCATATTTTGTTTTTAAAATTATATATCCTATGTAATTTTAAAATACATTTATTTATTTTATTTGTGTGTATGTGCATGTGTGTGTGCATGTGTGTGTATGTGTGTGCCTATGTCATGGTGTGCATGTTGGGGTTCAGAGGACAACTCACAGGAGTCTCTTCTCCCCTTCCACCTTCTGGGTTCCAGAGGTCAAACGCAGATTGTCAGGCTTGGTGGAAATTGCTCTTACTTGCTGAGCCATAGCTCTAGTCCCTTTTACCTGTGCATTTTAACACGAAGAAGACTCATTCATGCCATAATATTCTTCTATGTCATCTAGCATTGCTTAACAGTCAACAAAAGGCAGCCATCATTATTATAATCATTGATAATAGTAATCATGAGTTGTGCTTGTGGCTTTAGGTTATATTTTCAGCACGATGTGCTAGTCTATAATCTATATAAGACCACAAATCATTGTGGAGAAATGCTTTATCATTCAGGGCCTAATATAAATGTCAGCTTNCAACTTAGAGGAAGTGTGATAGGCTTTGGCTAATTGGGACTAAGTCTTTTGTTAAAAGGGAAAACAGTCATCTGTACCTAACTGTGTTTTGAGTCAAATCTTTTCTGTGTACTTCTGTGCACATGAATATTAATAAGACAGTGTGTCTGTCATCCTTTAATATATCTCTTCTATTTTTTTTAAAAAGATTTATTTATTTTGTAGAGGGCACCAAATCTCACTATAGACGGTTGTGAGCCACCATGTGGTTGCTGGGAATTGAACTCAGGACCTCTGGAAGAGCAGCCAGTGCTCTTAACCTCTGAGCCATCCCTCCAGCCCCAATATGTCTCTTCTTAATGTAACTTTCAGACCTTCATAAAATGGACCTAAGAGATAGGTGAAAAATTTGTCTTCCTTGACAATTACAGATGCCATTGGCAGCTCACTTCCCCTTTCAGCTCTTAGAACGCTAGCTGCAGGTTTGTACTTCTAAGGAAAGATAGGAGGCATCGGTCTCATAACCCAAGCAGTCCTGAAGGAAAGCACCTGTAGATACTGACCCTTAGCAGAGAGACGATCTAGGAAACACCAGAAGGATGGTGGGAGCATGCCCAGTCCAGGCAGGAGAAGAGTACTGGGGCCTGTGCAGGTCCCACCAGGTGGAGAAGGTCTGACAGGGCCCTTGCTGGCTTTAAACTGAAGAAGACATCTCACTTCTCTCCAAGAGCATGGGAACAATTAAGAGACATTTGGGTGTTTTTATTTTGGAAAAAAAATATTATGGCTTAGCTGAGAATAGCATTTCAAAGTCTCAATGAAAACATTGAATACTGGTTTAACTACAAATAGTGATGTAAATTTTCCTTTTTAAATTTTTAAACAACTTTATGATTTATTATTATTGTACATATATGTGTATGATGTGTGTTAACGTGGGCGTATGTATGCCACGGCACCTGAGTGGAGGTCAGAGGGAGACTTTCTAGACCTGGTTCTTCCTTTCCATAGTCAGTTTCAGGGACTGAACTAAGTTTGTCATGTTTGTGTGACAAATGCCCTAACCACTTGGTCAACTCATTGGCCTTAATTTTTACTGGACATGAATTAACTGCATGTGTTAACGGTATTTAGTGTTGCATTTCCATAAATACAGAAAGGGTGTACTGGTCGACCTTCCTCTGTCCTTCTAAATCCCAAGTAAGCACTATTCTACACACTTTCTGTCCAACTTTTTAAAGCTTGTGTGTATTAATGGGAATATGCAGTGGGAATATGCAGTGCTTGGCTTTCTGTATCTGGACTACCTCACTGAATGTCCCCAGTTCCCCCCATTTTGGTGAAAACGACAGGATTTCATTTTTATTATGGCTGAGTAATACCCCATTGTTTTCTTTAACCATTCATCTGTTGATGGCCGTGTAGGCTGATTCCATATCTCACCTGCTGTGAATAGTGCTGTAATATGTGACCTAATTATTTTGGAAAGATGAAGGAAAGTGCAATGTGAAGCTTATAGATCTGATAGTCTTCAGTAGTAGGTAGTTAAGTAGCACATAAAACATAATTTAATAATAATATGGAGGTCTACAGTAGAAGAAATGGCTAATAGAGGTGGAGATAGTTGTCATTTCAAAGTCTTAATAATGGGAAGAGGATGGACACTTGGCAGAGAGCATGGCAGGAAAGATAGCTGTTATTAAACACAGTATAATTTTTTATTTGCATTTTATTATTTTATGTGTATGGGTGTTGTGCTTGCTAGTTTTATGTCAACTTGACACAATCTGAGTTACCTGAGAGGAGGGAACATCAATTGAGAAAATGCCTCTGTAAGTTGGACTGTAGGCAAGGCTGTAGGACATTTTCTTAAATACATGATACGGGAGGACCCAGCCCATTGTGGGTGGTGCCATTCCTGGGATGGTGGTCCTGAGTTCTAGAGGAAAGCAGGCAGGGCAAGTAGAGAGAACAAGCCAGGGAGCAGCATTCCTCTATGGCCTCTGTATCAGTTCCTACCTCCAGGTTTCTGCCCTGTTTGAGTTCCTGTCCTGACAGCCTTAGGGGATGAACAGTGATACAGAAGTGTAAATGAAATAAACACTTTACTCCCCAAATTGCTTATGGTCATGGTGTTTTATTACACCAATCGAAACCCTAATTAAGAGGTGTTTTGCCTGCATGTATGTCTATGCACCATGTGTGTGCCTGGTGCACACAGAGGTCAGAAGAGAGCTTCAGATGCTCTGGAACTGGAGTTATAGACGGTTGTGAGCCACCACATGGTTGTTGGGAACCAACCCAGGTTCTCTGGAAGAGCATCTAGTGCTCTTAACCACTGGGCAATTCTCTCACNCCTATTTGGCATTTAAAAAAAGATTTATTTTTGTTACTTTAAAATTATGTGTGTATCTGTATGTAGATATGTGTGTTTGTGTGTGTGTGTGTGCGCGCGTGCAGGTAGCCACAGGAGCTGAATCACCTGGAGCTGGCATTACAGGCAGTTGTAAGTCTGATGCAGGTGCTGTGAACTGGACTCTAGCTTTCTGCAAGAGTGCTCATAACAGCTAAACCGTCTCTCCAGCCTCTTGTGTGACATTTTAACCCGTGTACTTGGATTCTTTTACTTAGGAAAGAAAAAGAGAGAGGCTGGAGAGATGGCTTAGTAGTTACGAGTGCTTGCTCTGTATAACGGCTAACCTGGGTTGTCAAGGTGACTGTACCTGGAATCAACTAAAACACAAGCTGTTGGGCACTCAAGAAGGGTTTTCTTGATTGAGTTATTTGAAGCAGAAAGACCTACCTTAAATGTGGGCAGCGCTTCCATGACAATCCAGGTGAAAGCACACAGAGAAGGGAACTTGCTTTTTGCTTGCTTGCCATCACCTTTGCTGGCAAGTTCATCTGTTCTGTGGCTTGTGCACTCCTTCACTGATGGTAGAACCAGTTTCTTTGGTTTTCCAATGTGTACTGAAGACCAGTGGCTCTCCAGGTATCCCTCAGGCCTTTGGCATCAGATTAGAACTTCTGAGACATCCAGTCTCACAGTCTGAACAACTACCAGTTCCNTGGCCTCTCCAGTATGAGAAAGCCATTGGTNGGCTACCTGGGCCACATTCTGGAAACCAATTTATTAAATCCTCTCTTTTTTGTTGTTTTGTTTTTCAAGACAGGGGTTCTCTGTGTGGCTGTGGCTGTTCAGGAACTCACTCTGTAGATCAGGTTGGCCTCAAACTCAGAGATCCACCTGTCTCTGCCTCCTGAATGCTGGGATTAAAGGCATGTGCCACCACCACCCAGCTCCTAATAAATCCCCTCTTAATGTGTTTATTAATTCTCTCATTTCTGTAATTGTGAACGAGGTCATAAAACGACAAACCAACTGTTTTTGCTTTTTGAGTCAGGATCTCACTATGTAGTGCAGGCTGCCCTGGAACTCATCATGTAGACCAGGCTGGCCTCAAATAGAAATCCTCTTGCTTCTAATTCCTGAGCACTGGGGTTAAAGGTGTGTGGCACCAAGCATTGCAGAACTATCATTAAAAAAAATCAGCCAGGCAGTGGTGGCACACACCTTTAATCCTGGCACTCGGGAGGCAGAGGCGGGAGGATCTCTGTGAGTCTGAGGCCAACCTGGTCTACAGAATGAGCTCCAGGACAGCCAAGGCTATACAGAGGAACCCTGTCTTGAAAAACCAAAAAAATAAAATCTCTTATTGATTGCACAAATATATGTAGAATGCCCAGTAATGGGCCAGAATCTGACAGCAGGGACCAGCATAGACATGGCTTCTAGTTTTACCAATTGCTTAAGAAGAAAGGCCTTAAACAGAGCTAACCAATGATGTATAATTATAAGCCATGCTTAGGGAATTACATGTGAGAATTCTAAAAGAGATTCTCCCCTAAGCCCCCAGGGTTCATATCCACCTGATCTTTCTTGCTTAGAGAACTCAATTTCCGAAAAGCAGGTACACAGTCTGGCATTCTTTGGTAAAAGCACAATAGTGTTCCAGGAGGTAATAGACACCCATTATCCACACAGCTTTTTAATCTTTTCTATATTAATTCTTCTATTTATAGCCACTCTACATAAAATGCAGCTGCCTGTGTATTCCTCATGCTTGTAAACCACACAACAAAGTCTTGGCTTAATTAAAATACCATAAAGTGGGTGAAAAACGCCAGCCTAGCTCTGCCTCCCTTTCTTCTCCTATCAATAGGATTAGAAGTTTTCTCCATCCAACTTTGTCTTGAGANCCTTATCCCAGGCGTTCTCAGAGCCACCAGCTAATGAGAGGTATCGGCGAGTCAGAGGGAGGGAGAAAGGGCTTCTTTTCCAATTATGAATGTCCCGATTCATTAACGCTGACTCCAGCATTTGTTTTGGACTCAGGTTGTCATGGACTTGCATCTCAACAATAGTGGCATGTGGATCTCTGCCATCATTCATCAACCTTATGAGGGGATGTCATTAAAAGAAGAAGAAAAAACCAGCAGAAAGTGAGAGATGGAAAGAACAAAATACACACGTCCAGGCCATAATTATATAAGCTTGTTGGAAAAACTCATCCCTTTTGCTTATCACTGGCAAGTCTTGAAATTCATTAAGACAGGGTTTACCCTGTGAACTTTACAGCAAACCCTAAGAAATCCAAAGTGCAGGAGCCAATGTCAGATCCAAGGTCACAACTTGTCTAAAGTCATACAACAGGCAATGGCGGCATTAGTTAATGTGTCATGTTACAATAGTTTACATAATAACACTCATCACTATTCTTCAGGGTTCTGTGAACATACTCAGGCTTTTTATAAGGCCACCTGTCCTAAACAGAGCATAAAAATATAGTCAAATTTACTAGAAAAAATTTAGACCTGTGGCATTACTCTGTGCAGTCTCAGTTACCTTTGGTCAACCACAGCCTGAAAATATTAAGTGAAACACTCCAGAAATAAGCCATCTGTGGGTTTTCAATTTTGTGCCTTTTTGTGCAGACTTGNCTATGGAGCCAGCATACCTGGGACATGAATCCCCCCTTTGTTTAGTGTGTCCACGCTGAATGCATTGCTCAGCTGGTAGTNAGGCCAGTTGTCTGTCTTACTGTGGCGCTTTTGTTTGAGGGACCCTGCTCCTGTAGTCTGATGCCATGATACTGTGCCTGCTTGGCACACCTCCCTCCATCTTACCAGGCAGGCAGAAAGAGTCACTAGAGAACAATGGCACATTTGAGGCAAGCACTTACTGATAGAGCTACAGCTCCTGACCTGGGTTTTCTTTTCAATCCTCATGGTTCTTTTATTTCATATAGTATAGTATACTATTGTATTAATATTAGTATAGTATAGTATAGTATTAGTATTAGTATAGTATGGTATAGTATTAGTATAGTATAGTATTAGTATTAGTATAGTATGGTATAGTATTAGTATAGTATAGTATTAGTATTAGTATAGTATNTAGTATAGTATAGTATTAGTATTAGTATAGTATGGTATAGTATTAGTATAGTATAGTATTAGTATTAGTATAGTATAGCATTGTATTAGTATTAGTATAGTATAGTATTAGCATAGTATAGTACAGTATTAGTATAGTATAGTATGGTATTGTATTAGTATTAGTATAGTATTATTATTAGTATAGTATAGTACAGTATTAGTATAGTATAGTATGGTCTAGTATTAGTATAGTATAGTATAGTACAGTATTAGTATTAGTATAGTATAGTATTGTATTAGTATTAGTATAGTATAATATTTATATTATAATCCCATTGTAATATTATCTAATTTGGGTTTTGAACTTACTATTAGGAAATCTTTTTTCCTTTTCTCTTTTGTCTAATCTCTTGCTATGTCCCACCCTCCACAACACTCTTCTGCATGTATTTTCTTCTTTCTCCCTTAGTTCGCATTGTCTCTTCTTCTTCCCTCTCACTGACTCCTTCCTTCATTTCTCCTGTTTACTATCTCCAACCTACCTGAACTCCAGCACAATGCACTGCAGTTTTGTCGGTTTTAGTTTTATGGTCACTGGTGAGGTTTATTGGGCTGTAATTGATTTTAAGTGCGTTTCTACATCTTTTCTGGTTTGATGTTGCTGCTATAGCAGTTTGCTTCCTCCTCATGGAGTAGCCCCCAAAATAGTCTATCTTCTCAAATCAGAAAAGGNATCCAGACCCACATGTGTTCAAACTGCAACACAGAAATGCAAGAAGTATGAAAAAGTCCCAACACGACTCCTCCAAAAAAACCTAATTCCTTCAGTCTGCACTCAAAGATATGCCAGATGAAGGCTTCATATGGTTTCTGGTAAAAGTAGTCAAAGACCTGAAANAGGAGACAACCAAGCAGCCGAGTTCAGTCCAGCACCTGGAGAGGAAANTCAGCAACACAAAAGCCAAGGCAGGCAGAACCAATGAGAGGATGAGCAACATGGATGAAAAAAGTCAGCAGTAATGAGGAAAACTTCAGCAAAGAAATTGAAATTTGGAAGAAAACCAACAAATGGAAATGTTGGAAATGAAACCTGCAGAGGGATGTGGATGAAGCCCACTTCACAGAGGGCTTGTATAGCATTCATGAAGACCTGAATAAGGTTCCCAGTACCTCATGAACTGAGTCTGGTGGTGTATGTTTATAATCTCAGCACATAGGAGTGGTGACAGGAGGATTAGAAGTTCAAGGTCATCTTTAGGTATGTTTTGAGTTCAAGGCTATCTGGGATTTAGGAGACTGTCTCAAAAGAAAAACTCAAAGAATTAAATAAAAACCACAGTACCACCAATAGACTTGACCAAGCAGAAGAATGTTAGGAATGGAGGACAAGGTTGACAGAATATTATATTCAAATGTCAGTAAGGACAAAAAATATACAAGCATGATTACAATGTCCAAGAACTTGGAAAACAATGACAACTTCAAACATAAGAATCCATGGGATAGACTAGGAGGCCAAAACAAACACGAACAGTGTGGAGATCTGTTCAAGAAAATCATAGCAGCAAATTCCCAACTCTAGAGAAAATAAAGACATTCAAACACAAGCAGCATTTAGAAGCTCAAATAGACACAACCAGAAAAGACACTCTCTATGACATATAGTCAAGATGTCCAAAATGCAGAGCCAAGAAATATGAAAAGCCGTAAGGGAAAATGCCAACTCACCCACAAGGGAGAAACATCAGGATAATGTCAGATCTCTTGTCACCAACCCCAGAACCAGAAATGCACAGAATAAATATTTCAAGCCCTGGAAGTAAATAACTGCCAACCTAGAGTGTGATAGCCAGCAAAGATGTCTTTGAAAACTGATAGAGAAATAAGATTTGAAGACAAGAAAAACTAAGGAAATTCGTGATCACTGAGCCAGAACTGCTTAAGAAGTTACTTAGATGAACACTGTATACAGAAGAGCNATAAAGAGTCTCAATCATGCAGGGTGGTGGTGCACGCCTTTAATCCCAGCACTCGGCAGGCAGAGGCAGGTGGATCTCTGAGAGTTCGAGGCCAGCCTGGTCCAGGACAGCCAGGACAACACAGAGAAACCTTGTCTCGAAAAACCAAAAAAATAAAAAAGTCCCAAATGAGAGCCAGAGCAAGACTAAGTCACATGATACTTACCTGGCAGGGGAGATAATATAATCATGGAGGTGGTTTTCCTGGGGTGAGCATATTCATCACATCCTGGACCCTGGTAATTTTCCCCTTGTGTTATGAAGGATCATGTACATTCTTTCCCCCAGATATTGTTGATCTTAAGAATAGATTATTTCTGAGCTTAAAAAAAGAATAAATTTCATGAGGAATTGATGACAAAGGAAAGTTATGAAGGAACCCACTATGACAGCACAGAAAGTCANAAAACCCCTGCTAGAGGAAAGCACAAGGAACAGACAACAATCTACAAAGCCAGGAANAACAATGGACATTAGAACACTNCTGTCAATAATCACTTTTAAATGCGAATGACCAAAGAGACACAGACTGGATGATTGCAGTAAAAAGTAGAATAGTAGATCCAAACATCTGTCATGAAAAAACACATCTTCCTGGTAAATATACCCAAAGAACAGAAGGACAGAAGAAAGGACAGAAGAAAAATCTATAATCAAATAAAACCTGGAAAAAAGTTGGTGTAGCTGTTCTAATATCTGACAGAGTGGAGTTCAAGTGAAAGCAGAAGGGACGGAAAACTACCCTACATGTTACTAAAGATAACAATTCACCAAGAACATACAACATACTTCAGTTAGAAACAACACACCAGATGATGTGGTTTCCAAATTCACGAAACAAACACTACTGGGCTGAAAGGTCAGATAGGTTCCGATTCGATAGTAGTGGTTGATTTCAGTAACCACTCTCATCTCTACATAGATAATTCAAAACAAAATTGATAAGAAACTTCAGAGTTAAACTCCACTAAAAAACAAGTGGACTTAATAGCTTTCTGTACAATACTTCGTCCACCAGAAGCAGAACATGCATCCATCTTAGTATCACATGGAGCCTTCTCTGAAATATACCACATTCTAGACCACAAATCAAGTCTTATCAAGTACAAAAGAATCAAAATAATGTCTTGTATCTTAATAGGTAATAGTGCAATAAAACTAGAAGTTAATAGCAAAAAAAACTATAGAAACTATACAGATATATTGAAACTGAACAAAATATTATTGAAATGACCAGTGGGACATTGAAGAAGTCAGGGAGGAAATCAAACAATTTCTAGGATACCATAAAAATTAAAGAACAACATACCAGAGTATTTGAGACACAGCTCAGGAAGCTCTAAGTAGAAAGCTTATATCTATGAATTCTTACATTAAAAAATAAGAATGGGAGCTGGTTCAGCCATCTAGAATGCATACTGCTCTTCTAGAGGACCCAAATTCTATACCCAGCACCCATGTCAAGTGACTCACAATTGTGTATAACTCCAACTCCAGGGGATCTGACTCCCTTGCCTGGCTTCACCATGCATACCCACTTCACACACACATGCCTGCNAGCACACAGATACCAATAATAATAATGCATCTCAAAATAATAAAAATTGTCTACAATAAGGAACCTTATCATGAATCTCAAGGTCTTTGAAAAATATGACATCGCAAAACCCAAAGCAATACATGACAAGAAATCATAAAGATCAAAGGACAGTAAGTGAAACTGAAGAATAAACAGAATTGATTGAACACAGGGTTGGTTCTTAAACAAACAAACAAAAAAACAAGTTTGGTGAGCCTCTAGCACAACTAACCAAAAGAAAGAGAGGCTATGAAGATTAGTAAAACTTGAGGTGAAAATGGGGAGCTTATGTAAGATTCTGATAAGATTCATAAATCATTAGAAAGTACTTTGAATGCTTATATCCCACCAAACTGAAAACTTTAGAGGAAAATAATGAATTCCTAGACACATGTGGTCAATCAAAATTAAAACAACAAAATACAAACAATTTCAACATACATCTAACAATCAAGATTGAAGCCAAAGTAAAAATTCTCCCAACAAAGAAGTGCCCTGGACTAGATGGCTTCACTGCNGTCAGCTGGGAATTAAAGAAGAACTAACCCATCACTTCAAATGTTTCCAGAGAGTGGAAAAGGAAGACTACTAGTGTTTCTACAATGATAGCAATACCCTGATACTAAAATAGTATCATATAAAGACACAGGACGAGGAACACTAATAAATACCAAAATGTAAAAATGCTCAGTAATATTCTTTTTTTATAAAGATTTATTTATTTATTATGTATACAGTGTTCTGCCTACATGCGAGAAGAGGGCACCAGATCAAACTATAGATGGTTGTAAACCACCATGTGGTTGCTGGGAATTGAACTCAGGACCTCTGGAAGAACAGCNAGTGCTCTTAGCCTCTGAGCCATCTCTCCAGTTCCTCAATAAAATTCTTACAAATGAAACCCAAGAACATACTAAGAATATTATAAATCATGACCAAGTTGTCTCATTCNAGAGATGCAAAGTTGGCTCAGCATTCACAGATCAATAAATGTAATCCAGCACCTAAATAAACATAAGGCCTTCAATTAAGTTCAATGTCCTTTTATAATAAAGGCCTTGAGGAAACCAGGAATAGAAAAAACATTTAGCAAAATATGATTTTCTTTGTAAACTTTTCTTTACCTATTACTTAATTGGAGAAGTTTTGCACAATTTATTAATATTAGGAATATTCTAGATACTTTATTAGTGATTTCCAATTTAATTCCATTGTAGTCAAACAATGTACTATGCATAACATATACCTTTTGGCTGTGGAGCTGGGAANTGAACCTCAGGTCCTCAGGAGCGGAGGCAGGAACCACAGAGAACCACTGCTTACTGGCTCACTCAGCTCCTTNTTTTACATAGCCCAGACCCACCTGCCCTAGGTGGTACTGCCCTCTGTAGGTCGACTTAGTCATTCCACACTAATCATTAACCAAGAAAATGCCCCCACAGACTTGCCCACGAGACAATCTGACTGAGGCAATTCCTTAATTGAGATTCCCTCTTCACAGATGACTCTTGTTTGTGTCAAGTTGACTAAAACAGACCAGCACAAGGAGATTGGTCTCAAGAATCCAATGTTGGTTTAATATTTTAAAACTTACTAATGTGATCTACTACATTACCTCAGTGATATGAAAAAATAATGCAATTATCTCAATAAATGTAGAATGATTATTTGCAAAAGGCTTTCTATTTCAAAAACTTGTGGAAGAAAATATTAAGATAATATCTATAAAAATTTTAATATTTTAATATTTAATATTTTAATATTTCCACTAAATATTTTATATATAACATTAAGAGAAATTTAGAACCTGGGGATGCAGCTCAATGGTGGAGTGCCTACTTAGCATGTACAAAGCCTTGGTTTGGATACCCATAAAAAATCCTTAAAAGAAAAAGAAAGAAAAGAAAAGAAGAAAGAAAAATATCTAAAGTAAAAACATGTCACGCTGTAGGCATAAACACACACAATTCACTATCTGTAAATTATTCTTGAAAAGAGAAAAAAAAGTTTCGGGTAGGAAACATGAACAGTCACTCTATACAGATGCATGGAGATGTACAGTGTCACTGGGTCAAGCACTTTTATTTATTTATTTATTTGTTTATTTATTTATTTTTGAGACAGAGTCTATTATGTAGCTCTGGCTGTTTTGGAATAAGCTATGAGACCAGGTTGATTTCAAACTCCCAGAGATCCACCTGCCTCTGCCTCCTGAGTGTCAACACACTTTTAAACCACAATTAGATACTACCTCAGACCTGGTAAATTATGAAAATGAAGCAACAACATCAAAAGTTGAAAATATGCTGCTATGTGAGGAATTGCATCCACCATAAAAGATACACCTCTCCTGTTTGTAAAGAAGACGGTTGCAGGATGTCACTGATGAGGATGTTCTGAGTAAGGGAGCCCTGTAATCTGTAGACAGATCTTTCTTTGCACTGCCAGCTCACAAAAAATGACATGGAGACTTATTATTAATTANGAAAGCTTGGCCTATAGCTTAGGCTTGTCCCATTAGCTCTTATAACTTAAATTAACCCATTTATAGTATTCTGTGTTTTGCCTTGTGGCTTTTTACCTCTCTTTCATCTTGCACCTTCTGTTTGCTCTCCNTGTTCTCTGGTGTGTTTCCAATGCCTAGATTCATCTCCTCTTCTCTCTCTAGCCAGAAGTCCTGCCTAACCTCTTCCTGCCTAGCTATTGGCCATTCAGCTCTTTATTAAACCAATCAGAAGGCGTCTTGGCAAAGACACATTCTCACAGTGTACAAAAAGATTATTTCNNAACAGTAATCTAATACGATTCTGTTTTTATTAAAGCATATGACTGACGACAGACTCAGGAGGAAGATCTTGTGAAGACAGAGGTATAGATTTGTAGTTGGTTGTTTTATTACTCTTTACTCTTGGGGGGGCCCCACCTACCACCCAGCTCACAAATAAATGTACACAGAGGCTTATTCTTTCTTATGAATGCCCAGCCTTAGCTTAGCTTATTTCTAGCCAGTTTTTCTTAAATTATCCCATCTATCTTTTGCCTCTGGGCTTTTATATTTCCCTATTTCTGTATACTTTTCTTTACTTCTTAGTCCATGGCTTGCTGTGTAGCTGGGTGACTGGCCCCTGAGGTCCTCCTCCTTTTCTTGCTCCTTGATCTTTTCTTCCGAGATTTCTCCTCCTATTTATTCTCTCTGCCTCCCAACTCTGCCTATCTTTTATCCTGCCTTGCTATTGGCCATTCAGCTCTTTATTAGACCAATCAGGTGTTTTAGACAGGCAAAGTAACACAGATTCACAGAGTTAAACAAATGCAACATAAAAGAATGCAACACATCTTTGCATCATTAGGAAAATGTTCCACAGCATAAACAAATGTAACACATCTTAAAATAATACTCTACAACAAAGACTAGAGTCATTACCTCTAAGCCAAGGACAACTGGAGCTACTAGAAGCTGGGATGGACTCTTTTCTCCCCCAGGCTTCAAGGGGAACCTGGCTTTGCCAACCTCTTGTTACTGGATTTGTAGACTCTACAACTGTGTCACAATAGAAGCATATTTATTGTCTCAAGCCACCCTGTCATGGTGTTACTATGACAGTGCTAGTAAACAGACACAGGTCGGACGCAACTGGAGTTCTCTTCTACCAATAGTGATGATTTTAAACAACCATTTCTTCTTGGGGTCAGCAAACACTCAGACATAACTCAGCAATTCTGTTCTTAGGTATTCATCTAAGGGCAATGAGGTTCCCACAAGGATTTTTGCTCAAGATCATTCATTCATCATGAGTTTGTAACAGTCACAAACGGGAGCTAAGCAAATGCCCATGGGTTGGAGAAAGGAGCCCAGGTAGGGTGTTTGTAATACTGAACCTTACTGAGAGATATCAAGGATGAGCTATGCACAAGTGCATCAGTATTGATGAATCTCAAAAACAGTATGCCAAGTATAAGAAGTCAGACAAAACGGAACATTATTTAGCTGAATAGTAAGACAAAGCTAATCTCCTTTGGAAGAAGTTGGAACAGTGGCTCCCTCTGTAGGCCATTTTAGGAAGAACCATTAGGAAACATTCTGAAGAGAGGGAAACACCACTATCAAGATTTCCATGTTTGTTACACGGCTGCATGCATTTATTAAATTCTAAAGGTGAGGTCTTTGCATTTGTTACTTTTATGTGTCTTAGATTATTATCAATGGTGTTCAACTTTTCTTGCCCCTCTTTTGTTGGTATGTGGAGACATCTATGATACAGGGACATTTGTGAACAGTAGCGTTCTGTTCTTAATTCAACCCTTTCTTTAGAGATATTTGGCTAGAATATCTGAACGCTAGTTTTATTGAATTAATTGTCACTGGATGACTGTCCCCAGAGAGCATCATTTTTCTCTTCCTCTCTGTCTCTTCCTTATCTGCATTATCCGGGGCAAGCCCCACAGCTTTTCCAGCGGTGCTTAGATACTNAACAGTCTTGCTGTTCTAGCATTTCAAGAGCCCGCTTTACCCTAAGAATCACATGAGCTTGATCCAGTGTAACAATCAAACCTCAAATTCATCCCATGTAAATGTCTGCACTGGGCCTGTACCTGTTCTTGGCCCTGGCTCCAGGCTCAGAGGCCATGAGGATCTATTTAGTCAGTTCCCGGTCAGTTTTGCCATCAGCTCAGCTCTGAGTTCATTCTCTTTTTATTCACTGGCTGTTGGTCTGACACCCATCTGGAGGCGAAGGATAGCAACTCCCACTGCCAAGATATCAGGAGGGCACGCTCCCTTCCCCACTACCTGGGTACCAGCAGGGTACTTCTCCTGCTGCCTGGGTACCAGGAG
>LZPO01087208.1:125404-147646 GCA_001675575.1 Neotoma lepida | reverse complement strand
TCTTTCTCTCTCTGTGTCTCTCTCTGTCTCTCTCTCTCTGTCTCTCTCTCTGTCTCTCTTTCTTTCTCTCTCTTTCTTTCTTTCTTTCTTTCTTTCTTTCTTTCTTTCTTTCTTTCTTTCTTTCTTTCTTTCTTTCTTTCTTTCTTTCTTTTTCTCTCTTCAGGTTTGTGTGTCCAAACCTATTTGCATAGTTTATAGGACCCTGGATTTCAAATCATAGGACATTCCTATTTCCCTAACATTCTAAAAATAAACTTGATTATTCTATTATTACTAGTGTCTATGTGTTTATGTTTTTATGTGCGCTGTGCACATGTGTGCAGGTATTCACTCTTGTACATGCACACAGAGGCGGAGAAGAAGGCATTAGGAGTTCTCATCTATCACTCTCTGCCTTACTCCTTTGAGGCAGGGTCTCTCACAGATCCCAGAGTTTAGCCAGCAAACCACAGTAATCTCTGTCTTAACTCACCTTTGTCAAGGGCTTACAGGTGTGTGTAGGATCACACCTGGCTTGTCAGTGCGTGCTGGGATCTGAACTCCTGTCCTCCTGCTTGCATAGCAGGGTGCTTAACCACTGAGCCCCTATTTCTTAATTAATTTATTTTCTGAGATCATTTTTAATTTGCATTTTTTATTTTATATTATATATATAATATTATATATATTATATATAATATATTTTATATTTTATATTACTTTATATTTTATATATATTATATATAAAGTAATATATTTTATATTACTTTATTAACACTCTCACATTTCAAAGCCAGATGGAAACTTTGAGCTCTATTGGATAAGAGGTTAAAAAACCATTGGCCTATGGATCTGATTAATTGTCAAAATTCAGCTGGTTATCAATATTTCAGTGGCTGCTTTATGGTTTCCAACTGAAGCAATTGCCAACATTTGGAAGCATAAGATTTTTTTAAAATTTATATCTTTATTATTTTTGTTGTATGAATGTTTTGAAGTCTGTTTTGCCATGTGTATGCCTGGTCCCTGTGGAGGTCAGAGAAGGGCATTAGATCCTCTGGAATAGGGGTTACAGGCAGCTGTGAGCCACCGTGTGGGTGTTGGGATCTGAACCTAGGTCCTCTGCAAGAGCAGCTAGTGCTCTTAACTAGTGAGCCATCTCTCCAGCACCCAAGAAGCCTAAGATTTTAAAATATATTATTTATATTAATTCTTTGAGGATTTTATACATACATAAAATGCATTTGGTTCATATTCATCCCAATCCTTCCTGACTCCTCCAAGACTTATCTCCCATTGCCTACCCCCTCCCAATGCCATGTCATATATATAACATGACCATATTTAGATAAACATATAATGAAATTATATATGTTATATAAGTTGTGTTTTACATATATACATATATACATATATATACATATATATCCCACTGAGTCTAGTCTATGCCATCCATATGTATATATAGGCAGGGGCCATCTACTGAAGCATGGCTGACCTACCAGGAACCACATCCCTAAAGAAAACAGATTGCCCTTCCTCTAGCAGCCATCAATTGTCATAGCTCCTCACTTANGGGTAGAGGTGTGTGAGCTCCTACCGCTCTACACTGGAGGATTGATTGGTTTGATCTTGTGCAGATCTTATGCAGGCAAACACAGCTGCTCTGAGTTTATAAGTGCATTGGTTCTGTGATATCAGATGGTTTCACCCCTGACCTCCCTGGCTCTCAGGAACTTTTCACCTCTTCTTCCTTGGTGTTCCTTGAGCCTTCTGGGGAGGCGGAGGGGTGTGATTTCTATCCCAGAACTCCACAGACACTATTCTCAGAAGCAAAAGATTTTTGTCACTTTCCTTCCTTTCTCCCCCATCCCTCCCATCACATCTCTCCTTGNTCTCTTCCTCCCCCATCTTCTCCCTATAGTGAGAAATCCNAGGGAGTCTGCTTAAGGGGTATAATGAATTTATTAGGACATAAGTTGGAAAAGACAACTCACTAAACAGAATGGGTGAATCATCGCAGGGTCCTGGATGACAGGCTAAGGTCCTGTCCCATGCTGCTCCTGCCACTTGAGTCAGTTCACACCATCCAAGCCCACCAGGGAGAGAAGAGAGCAGAGCGGGAGTACAGGAGTACATGCCTCTCAGGTCTTAAGTGTAGCCCTGAGGCCACATCCCAGGGGCTGGTACTTCAAGGTCATAGGTAGAACAGGTATCCACTACATCTCCTCATCCTTTCTCTTTTGAGACAATATCCCAGGTGGGTCTGGAGCTATGTAGCCCAGGCTGGCCACCAGTTGGAGATTTTCTTGTTTTATCTTCCAGGGTGCTGTGATTACAGGCATGGGTCACTGCCTGGCTATGAATTTTCATACTTACAAAACACAGGACCTAATGAGAATGGCACAATTACTGTTCTTGTTTAGCAAAGAAGCTGGGGCTTAGAGAAGTCAAATAACTGTCCTGAGGTCACATGGCTACTAAATGGCAAAGCTGACACTTGACCTTAGACCAGTTGGAAGGCACAGGCCACTATCATTCTCCCAACTCTTTTTCACAGAGCCATGGCCTGGTTTACAGTTCTATGCCCGACATAATTTCTGATTTAATTTGGTGCACTTATTTCCTGATGTATTGATGACATTCATGCGCAGAGTAAAGACAAGCAGAGCATAAACGGGATGTGACCTGATATTTAATTCAGGGTTCAAGTGAGTGTCAAGGATGGAGATCAGAGCAACTCCGAGACATAGCACAGAGAAACAGCAGGACTGTGGTGTGGAAGAGCTTGGGTGTTGTAAAACTATACTTGCTCTGCACTTACAAGCCACATGTCCTTAGGCGAGTCAAGCTTAGTTCTTGCCTCTGAGAACCTGAGATAATAGAGTCTATGATGCTAGGTCTTTTCGAGGAACAAAGGTATTAACATAGGTATACATTTGCTAGGCAAGGACAGTTCAAAATGCTAGTCTGAACCCCTTTCAGTAGCCCCAACAGTTCAAGCTTATAATTTTGTTACTAGAAGAGTCTTTGGTTCTTTGTGTTTTNCTCTGCCTAATGGGGCAGCTATGGCCAAGTCTCAACCTGTTTTACATGAATGTTTAAGGATGCTTTCTTGGCTACAACCCATTCACTCAGGTGGATTTCTGGGGGGGAGGTTAGATGGGAAAAACTAATCCTAAATCCTTCTTTTAAAGGGCAACGCCTTGTCAAAGCGTCCTGGGCTCAGCATGTGGGAACATGGAGAGAGATTACAATGAGTAGGCTGTCCACAGAACTGTGATACCATCCNGTTCCCTAAGGACTAGGCTCTTGTCTGATGTGGGGTTGATCCAGTGCTGTTCATCTGCATTGGGAAAGTCACTGATCCATGTCCCTTGGTCTTTTTATGTCCCAGGCTCCCAGGCTATGTAAAGATTAAACATGGGTTTCTCCCAAGGATATCAGTTTTCTTGCAGTTGTTTTAAAATGTTTCTGAGGGTCCAGCTCTGGAATTTCTGATGTTTTCTTCCTTTCACAAACTATGATCAAGCTTCAAGTGAACAGTAACCTAAATGTTCATTTGTTCTGAACCTGCCATCCACTGATGGCCAGCAATTATAGTGTCAGNGTTATCAAGGTCAACTGTTGTGCGTGTTGTACTGAAGGAGTCCAGAGGAGGGCCTGTTCTCAGAATCTTTTCACGTTGCCCACACAAACAGAACATTTATTGATTAAGCTCGGCTAACAAAGCCTTCAAGAGTAGCGTTTTGCTCCCTAGAGTGAAAGTAGGATGTGGAGTTCTTCACCACCTCCAACCAAGCCAATATGCTCTCCCAACAGGCCTTCTCGCGCACAGGTTCCTGGAATTCAGTCTTCTGTAACCTCCTTGGATATGGGTTGGACTAAATGACTTATTTCCAGCAGATATCACAAGGAAAAAGCAACTGTGGGCTACTTCTAGGATCAATCAGGTGGTTATGAAAGGCTCTAGTTTCCCTCCTGTTGGCCTGCCTCTGTTCCTTTACTTGTTTGCCCTGCTGGGAGCCAGCTGCCGTGTGGTGAGAACTGTCCCACGGAGAGGCTGTCATGGCAAGGAACCGGAAGACTGTCCTTGGCAGCTGCTCTTTCTCAGTCTTTTCACATAAGGCCACAGCCCAGCTGATAGCTTGATTGGACCTCTGTGAGAATATAGAGGCAGAGACACTTGGCTGAGCCATACTAAGATTCTTGGTCCACAGAAATGTAAAATCATCTCTCCATCTTTCCTCTCTCCCTCTCCCATTCCTCTTTCTCTTTCACTGGGCATCAAACTTTGGATCTCACAAAAACATATACTCTTGCCTTGTCCATCCTAATATTTATGAGTTTTTAAGTGATAAAATCTAAGGGCAATTCATGCCTAATAGTGTCATAATAAGGTCTTTAGGAACAGAAATTGGAGCATTTAGTTTTGTGAAGATCATTTGAAATTGCNGCTGTCCTCAGAATCTGGTTACAGGCCAANACTGTGGCATCTCAAAAACCTTCTTTTTTCCAAGACTCTAATATAGGGGAAAGGAAATCCTGGTGTGTTGTTTGGTAAACAACTACTGGAATACTGGCACACCCATCCACACACCCAGTGCATGGCTGCTTTGCAGAGCTGAGTGGTAGCAGCAAAGACTACCTGGCTAATAAACCTTACTTCAGACTCTAAGAAGTTTGGAGCCCCCAGCCATAGTGTTGAAAATGAACAGAGTTCTTATTATCTCATTCTCCGTGCTTTCTCTTCACAACTTTTCAAAACCTAGTAAGAAAATTAGCTGGACTAACTCCATTTCCCTGTGGAGGCAGGGATGCTGCATAGGTTATAGTTAGAAGATTTTAAATACTTTAAAACTATGACCTTCCATAATAAATTAACTGTCTATCACCAAGGAAGCATTATGTATATATATGTATATATATGCATAATTGAAACAAATATATCACAAACTAATACTTATCCTTTATGTAAAATCTCCTTGGTTTTATCTTTCATCTCATTAAAAATGCTGGGTTGTGCATGGGGGCACATGTCTTTGATACCAGCACTCAGAAGGCAGAGGTAGATAGATCTCTATGAGTTGGAGGCTATCCTGGTTTACATATTGAGTTTAGGCTAGGCAAGGCAACACAGTGAGACCCTGTCTCAGAAAACCNAAAATAAACAAGCAAAAAAAAAAGCTTGTATTTCTTGCTAGCAGTACATATGGCAGAGGATTAATAGCTAGAATATAGAAAGAACTAAGGAAACTAAATAACAAGATACCTAACAACTCAGTCAATAAATGGGATAACAATTCTCAAAAAGATTAAATACAAATGACCAATAAACATGAAAACAAAGTTCAACCTCACTAGTCATCAGAGAAATGCAAAGTAGCAGCAACGTGTCTCCAAAGGACACAACAAAAGTATATTCAAACTCTATCTTACCCCAGTCAGAATGGCCACGCTCCTGAAAACAAATAGCAACAGATGCTGACAAGGATGTGGACAAAACTGAACCCTTATCCACTGCTGGGGGGACTGCAAACTGNTCCAGCCTCTATGACAGGTTCTCAAACACCGGATATCCATCCACTGTGTGGCCCAGATATGTCACTTCTGAGTANCATCTCAAAGGGTTCCAAGTCAGCACATCACAGAGATGCTTGCACAACAGTGTTTTCTGTCACACTGTCCATGATCGCTACATTATGCAACCAACCTGTGTGCCCACCGATAGAGGACTGGATAGAAAAGATGTGGCCTGTATATGTGATAGAATTATAGTCAGCCATTAAGAAGAATGAAATGATGTCATTTGGAGGATAATGGATGTGACTGGAAAATAGTGTACAAAAGCAAATTGACCAGTCTCAGAGAGTGCCTTAGTTAGGGTTTCTACTGCTGTGAGGAGACACCATGGCCATGGCAACTCTTAAAAAGGAAAACACTTAATTGGGGTGGCTTGTGGTTTCAGAGGTTTAGTCTACATCATTATGGCAGGGAGTATGAAGACAGACAGGCAGGGGGCTGGAGAAGGAGCTGAGAGTTCTACATCTTGACCCGCAGGCAACAGGAAGTGAACTGTATCTACACTGAGCATAGCTTGAACATAAGAGACCTCAAAGCCCAGCCCACAATGACACACTTCCTCCAACAAAGCCACACCTCCTGATAGTGCCACTCCCTATTCAAACTACCACAGAGAGATATCACATATTTTCTATTATTTATAGTCTCCAGATAAATATACAATATTAGAGACATTGTGCTAGTGACATGGAATGAGAAGTGAAACTGTCCAGGGAACATGGTGGCTTATAGAAGGGAAATAATAATGATACTTGGGGGTGGGGGTTCTGTGGGAAGGGGTATAGGTGCTCCAGGTCCATTATATATTTGAAATCACCTTAGGTAACTCTGTATCATAAAAAGAAATGTAAAAAGGCAGGAAATGCTGACACCACTGGCTACACTGATCCCTAATGGGATACTGAGTGCTTGTGACTGCTAGGTAAGCAGCCCTGATCAGAGCCTGAGTGTGCAATCATGTAGGCCTGGTTTCTGATCTCACCTTAGGCTTTTGCCAGCTCAGGATCTTGGGTCAGGGTCCCAAATTCTCTGAGCCTCAGCTTCCTATTGGCAAGTGGAGATATTGCTTGTCATGTTAAAGATGTACTATAAGGATGAAGGTGACCAAGGATGTGGAAATGCCCAAGAGGTAGGTGCGCGGAATGCTGGAATTAGCAAAGAAATGGTGTTCTTGTCCCAGTGGCCTGCTAAAGTAGTGTCTGGCCCTTCTAACCGGGGTGACAGACATCACCAGAAGGACTGCTGGCCAAGCGCACTGAAGAAGTCTGAGAACCCACTGATCCCTTCCTGAGACTCAGACAAATACCCTGGCAAAGCAAAGGGTTGTGCACAAACTGACACAGGATGCCCTTTGGCCTGCAAGCAGGCTTCCTTTGCAAAACCAGCATGAGGACACACTGTCTGTGCCTTCAGCTATTACATTTCCCAACCAAATTCCAGTGTGAGGGAGAATCTAACTGATTTAAACCAGCTCTTTGGAAACAGTAGTTCCCCACATCTGGCCTCTTAGAGCCAGGAAACTTTGGTTTTGCTGTCCCAGGTTTTTAAATTTCTCTCCCTACCTGTTTCAGTTCCCTCTGTGCCTCATGTGGCTGCTGTTTGCATCCTGAAGTCCTTTTCTGTTCAAGAGAATGGTTTGGTGGCACTTCACATAGTGTGAAGTATGCTCAGGTACAAATCAGTGATGTTCAAAATCTACTTTTGACTTTTTTTCCCCTTTCAAAAGCCCCTAAGGCTTTGGTTTCAAGCCTGTGTAGGCTCTGGGGAGCTCAAGGCTGCCCACTAATTCTCATTCTGAATCTCACGGGCTATAAACTGGACCTGGACAAAGTCCCTCAGCTGGAGCTCACTTGCCACTGAGCCTCCTTCATGTTCTCCCTTCATGGTCTCACATCCACTCTTGGGACTTGGAGCTGCTGTGATAACAGCTATGGATTCTGTTTCCTTAGAAACCACAGGCAGCTATAACTCTCATTTGGTGGCTTCTTGTTTCCCAGGTTCCACCAAAGTTTCCCTATGGGCAACCATGTCATCCCCTTAGTACTAGCACCCAGAGAGAAAAGGTTCAAGAACATGACCTCTGTGAGTGACTTCTGAGCCCAGACCTTGGGAACCTGAACAAGTTGTGGGACAGTTGGGTGGTCCTGTTGTGAACTGTGGCTAGTAGGGAAGTCTTTTTTTGACCTCAGTGCTTACTTAGGAAAATGTCACAAGGTTTGTGAAAATATTTTCATTTCCTTGTCTCTCCCCGATATCTCCATAAGTGAAGGAGCATATAAATACTGCTCTGTTGTTTGTCCCCACCTGTTTCCTTGGGCCCCACGGAGCCATAGAAACCAGGCAGGAATGACACACCTTGTGCAGACTCTTCTCTGCCCTTCTAGATTCTGGGTTGTTGTCAGTTAAGACCCAGAGTTTCTAATAGGATGGATTTTTATACCATACAGAGTAAGGATTCTAGCCCCAGCTCGGTCAGTCACTAGGCCTCAGGCAAGTCACTTAATCTTCATGGGTCTCAATATTTTCCTAATGTAACATGATTAGATTACAATAGGCTTTCATTTGAAACTCTNATTACTTGGTAGTAGTTGCTAGGGGGATTGTGTAGGAAATATATCNTAGGCTACATTTGGGCTCAGTAATTGGTTAGTGATGTCTGCTGTAACTGAGGCTGAGGAAGTACATTTCCACTTCATGTGTGCCACCTCCAAGAGAAATGTTTGGCTAATTGTTCTTATTTCTGAATGTTTGAATCTATAATTTTATATAACTACTGCTGAGATCCACCTTAATTTACTGTTTTAGATACTTGCCTTTGTGCCAATGGGAATGGGGAAAAGGAACAGAAATGATTGATCTTCTAAGTTGACACTGCCCTTTGGATAACATAGACACAGAAATCTGGTCTGTTCCTTCTCTTTGAACCAAAACATTTTAATTAGCTGCAGAAGCTGAAGAAGATGAATTCTTTTGTGAAAACACAGCCCTTGTTTTTCTTNTCCTAAAATGGAGAAGTGCATGCATGCCTGTGTCCTTTCCAGGCCATTATGGACAACAGTCACACTTAGATAATGACCTTCAAATACCATGTGTGGAAATTTTATATGAAATGACAATTTAAAGATTTCTCATTCTGAACTTAAGACAATGCAAAAACTAAAATTAAAGTGAGTACTAAAACATATTTTTGACCTTTTAAAAAGAGAAGAGAAAATAAGGGATGGCNAGATAGCTCAGGCTTGTATGCCCTGAAGGCACAAAGACTTGCGCTCCATGCCTAGAACCCATGATAAAAACCAAACCAGACAGAAACAGAAGNAAAGACCANGTGTAGTGCTGCCTATTTGTAACCCTGGTGCTGGGAAAATGGAGACAAAGGGATCCTTATGGCTCACTGGCTACACAGCTTAGCCCACTTAGGGAGTTTCAGGACTTGTGGAGACCCTGTCTTAAAAATAAAAAAAAATTAAAAAAATTGCAGTACTTTAGGAACAACACCCAAAGCTGACCTCTAGCTCCTACACGCAGGCACACACACGTGCACTCAAGCTCACACATAAACAAACATGCATATATGCTGCATATATGCCTGCATGCACGCGCACACATGCCACACGCACACACACAAGAATAAAAACAATTGGAATGCTAGGAACCTGACATATAGCATGGTAACAACATAAAACTGTGAAGCAGTGTGTGGTGCTTATAATCCTAGAACTTGAAAGACTGGGGCAGAGGATAGTGAGTTCAAGGCTAACCTGTGCTATATAACAAAACCTGTCCCAAATAACTAAACTAAATCCTGCTCCCAAAGTGGGGACACCTCAGGTCCCTAAAGTAGTGTGCTTGGCCAGGGAGTCTGATCAGTGGTGGTCTCACTGAGTTCATGCATGCCAAATGGGTTGCTACCCATTCTCCAGAGAGTGAGTGGGCCACACCTTGATCTGTGGGCAGGCAGAGCTGGCAGGTGTACTGCTTTCCCCAACCTTAAGGCAGGATTTATCTTTGTTTGTTTATGTAATGTTTCCTTTTTATTTTAGATGTGCTTATTTAACAAGCACTTTGTTTGCATGTATGTTTGTGTGCCACATGCATGCCTGGTGTCCACAGAAGTTAGAAGAAGGCNTTGGATCTCCAGGAGCTGGAGTTACGGATGGTTGTGAGCCACCATGTAGGCACTGGGAACCAAACCCAGGTCCTCTGTAAGAGCAACAGCTGCTCTAGAACCCTGAGCTCCCTCTCTAGCCCCTCGTATAATGTCCTATTTTTATAAATAAAGAGAGCTGGGTATGTGAAACAGGCCTATAATCCCAGAACATGGGAGGTAAAGGCAAGAGGTCCAGGGGTCAAAGTCATTTTTGGCTGCATAGAGTTAGAAGCTGTCCTGGAGTTANGAAATTCTGCCTCAAATGAACATAAACAAACCAACAAACCAACAAACAAATAGAGATCAATCCACTTCATCTAGAAAGTTCTTCTGTAATGCTGTATGACTGGCTTGATCATTTTAAATTTTTTTTCTCACTCCTATGAAGAATGTGACTGACTTACCNTAGGACTTCCTAGTCATTTTCCAGTGCTCTCGAGTAAATATTGACTTAAATAGTAGTTACGCTACCTCGTTCTCAATCCGGCTACTCACTCCTCNGTCAAGCTAGAATTCAGGAGATGCAGTTGTCCTTTGCAGCAGTGTAACTTACATACATGGAAAAAGTGTGTCCCAAAGGAAATTCGAGTTTCCCATTATTCTTAGAATTTGTCCTTATCCAACAGTAGGTTTCCCTTCCTTCCTAGATAATATTCAAGTTATCTTTTTTTAAGGTATGGGAAACATATATAACATAAGCTGTCTAGTTTAATTGTTTTTAGGTCTGCTGCTTTGTGTCATTAAATACATTTGCAGGGACTCAAACCCCCACCATCCCCTACTTCCACACTGCTTAGCTTCCCCTAATGAAACTCTGGATCCAGTAATTAATGATTCCCTATTAATCTCTGATTGCTCCCAAGCTACTGGTAACCATGATTTTATTTTCTGTCTTGGTGAATTTGGCTACTCTAGGTCTCTCATAAGAATAATTATNTAGCCCTTGTTTTTAATGACTGAATTNTCTCCTTTTTCAGAATGTCTGTAAGGCTCATCTATGTCATCACATGTATCAGACTTCCCTTCATTTAAAGGCCAGATTTTGCAGACCTATTCATCNGCACATGGACGATCTGACTAATACTGCTATAAACATCCACTACAAATATAAATTTAAGCCCCTGCTTTTCCACTCATTTGAGTACATCCCAGAAGTGGCACTGGTAAATCATGTGGCAATTTACATTTGCTTTTGGGGAACCTGTGTTTCATATAGTTGTACAATTACATTACAATCAGGGTTCCTCAGAAGCAGAAACAAGCAACCAGCCCTACTCTGTCGTTTACCCACACCGACTGGCGAAAGCTCCATCCTTTACTGAGTCATTGTTGTGAGGCACATTTCTGAGAGTTCTCACCATGACCACACTAAAAACACACTGCTTTATTTGCATTACAAATGAGAAAACTGGAGTTTCAGGGTGGGTGAAAGCACTGTAAAGAGTCCTAGAAACTCAAGTTGTCTGTCTGGACCAGGCCAAGGGGATAGTCAGTCCTAGAGTCAGAACAGAAGACAGCTGCCAAGATCAAACCNGGGAAATGAGTGAAGAAATGCAGCCAGCCAACATGGAGGACGGGGGTTCTCGCATCAGATGTGAGCTACATGTTCCAAGAACAGCCACGGTCTTGGGATGAGAACACTCTTGAACACACACTGAGTGTGTGCAGCTGATGGGAGCACAGTAGATTGTTAGTGTTGGCTGGGCTTTTGGCTGGTCCTCTGGTGTCTCTGACCGTATGTGGGTCCTCTTCTGGAAGCCAGCTTTTAGTTCTGCTAAAGACAAGTGAGACTGGAAAAGCTTTCCANGTCTAGATACCTAAGTGCTTCCCCCACAAACTCCCAGATATTTTTCTGTTAGAACGCCAAGCTTTTCAGGGATGCCTGATTAGTTTTGCAGAGGACTCCATTGCTATTACCTTTCCATGTCTTGCATTTAACATGACCCCTTGGAACACAATCTCTCCTGGCACACATCACAGATCGCAATATGAGTTATGAGGCCTCGCTGAAAACCAGAGAGTGTAACTGTGTCACGGTCCATTCCCAACCCACAGGCCGGATCTCCAAGGAGGCAAGTGAAAAATGTCCCTTGTGGAATTCAACATAACACGCTGTCAAATTTTTTTCCTTGAAGAGCTGACAGCAACTAAAGGGAACATTGAAGCCTCAAAGGAAAAGAAGTAAGTAACAGGCAGANAGCTCCCCAGCAGGCTTCTGACGGGACCCTGGGGGTTCTGAGTTATTATCATGATGATGGTGGTGGAGGAAGGATGGGGATGGAGGAGGAGGGGACAGCAATGATCACACTCACATTGGAAAAAGAGTGTGAAAANAATACAACACACAGGTAGATGGAAAGCCAACTCCCTTGTAGGAGCCAGTTCTTGGCAACATTATTACTCACGGTAAATGGTACCCAGGAAATGCCAACCAGCCATAGAGTGCCAGAGACATTTGTTTANTTTGATAATGAGAACCTCAAACTGACCAACACATGGGATACCCTTTCCATCCTGTTGACAAGAGCAATTTTAGTACTCTACCGACTGTAGTTAAAACCGTGTTTTTTTTGTTTGTTTGTTTTTTTAAGATTTATTTATTTATTATGTATACAGTGTTCTGTCTGCATGTATACCTGCAGGCCAGAGGAGGGCACCAGATCTCATTACAGATGGTTGTGAGCCACCATGTGGTTGCTGGGAATTGAACTCAGGACCTCGGGAAGAGCAGTCTGGATTCTTAACNNCTGAGCCATCTTTCCAGCCCTTGTTTTTTTTTTTTATTTTTATTTTTATTTTTATTTTTAACATTTATTTATGTTGTGTGTTTTTATAGATACCTGTGCCATGGCATGTGTGTGGATAACTTACGGGAGTTGATTCTTTCCTTCTATTACCTGGGTCCTGAGGATCTAACTCAGCCATCAGGGTTGGCCATAGTCTCTTTAGCTACTCAGCTATCTCTATGACTCCCGATTATGTATTAAAAAGCAAATACTAAGGGGTAGACAGATTAATACTGGATTCCACAGCATAGTACATCCTGCTACAAGATGATNCTACTTGTCTTCTCTAGAAGGTTGTAGGTTCCTTGATGTAGAATCCTGACATTTTTGTACTGCAGGGCCTTCCATATAATAAATACTAAATAATCACCTTTATTTATTCNATATGCTTTTGTTGTTTTGTTTTTTGTTTTTTGTTTTTTNGAGACAGGGTTTCTCTGTGTAACTTTGGAGCCTGTCCTGGAACTCACTCTGTAGACCAGGCTGGCCTAGAACTCACCAAGATCCACCTGCCTCTGCCTCCCAAGTGCTGGGATTAAAGGCCACCACCACCTGGCATTTAATATGCTTTTTAAAAGGCCCCCTCTATACTAGTTACTAGCACAGCGATGAAGACAAATATTTGTCTTGGAGTAGCTCTGAGTGTCTTAGTTTGGATTACTACTGCTGTGATGAAACACCATAACCAAAAGCAAGTTGGGGAGGAAAGGGTTTATTTGGCTTACCCTTCCATATCCATTGTCCATCAATAAAGGAAGTCAGAACAGGAACTCAAACAGGGCAGGAACCTGGAGGCAGGGGCTGACACAGAAGCCATGGAGGGGTGCTGCTTACTGGCTTGCTCCCCATGACTTGCTTGCTCAGCCTGCTTTCTTATAGAACCCAAGACCACCAGTCCAAGGATGGCACNACTCACAATGGGCTGGGCCCTCCCATATCAATCGCTAATTTAAAAAGTGCTCTACAGGTTTAGCCAGCACACTGAGTTATTTGGGGAGACAGCAGTTATTACTATTATTTATTTTTGTTTGTTTTGAGACAGGGTTTCACTATGTAGTTCTGACTGTCCTGGAGCTCACTATGTAGACCAGGCTGGCCTCTAACTCACAGACATCTGTCTACCTCTGTCTCAGAAGGTCAGGTTTAAAGGTGTGCACCACCACACCCGGCTATGACAAGCAGTTGATATAAGCCCATCGTAAAAGTGCATTTTAGCCATAAATGCTACAATAGATGGCTGCCTCTTCTGAGTGCAGAGGCACACAGGGCTTAGCTTACAAGGTCCTGTTTGGAGGGAGCAGGCAAAGTTCGAGTCTGTGTTTTCCCAGAGGCAAACCAAATCAGAAACCTTACTGCACCTGCATTCTCCCAGAAATAACNCCAGGAAGAAAGACCAAGGGAACAGAGGGCTTGGCAGACTAGCTACACAGGGCAAGCCTGTCCATGCTCAGATCTTCCCACATGTGGCTGGGAGGTTGCTTAACCATCCCTGGCTCCAGGTAGAGACTTCCTTAGAAAACTCTGGCTCTTGGCTCTCCTGTTAGCTTCCAAAGTAGAAGACATCTCTTGCTAACAATAGAACCAGAAGGAAGACATGCTAAAGCAGAAGAGAAAGGGGCCAGTGGTGCTAAAGTGGGCAGAGAAGGAAGCAGGGGGAAGAGGAGGAAGGGAGGGTGGGGAGAAGTGAGGAACAGAGAGGAATCCCTGAGTGGGGGGATTTCCATTGAGATATCTCCTTGATTCAGCTCAGCTGTGAGATTATCTGTTATTGTCCTTTTCAGAGGCAATAAAGTCATTAATTATATGAATATTTACAGAGCATTTTCTCTGCAGGGCAATGTGAGAGGTCCTGAGACACTGCTAAGGTCCTGCTGGGGAAACTGAGGCTAGGGAGCCAGGGCTTGTGGTCAAGTCTGGCTAGCCAGCGATCTGGNCCTGAAATCCTGGCAGAGAATGGGATCTGTCCTCCCTNCCAGCTGAAATGCCCTCAGGAGACCNGACNAAGAGTGCAATGAATCCACTTACATCTCTGGCTTGCAAGGGGCCGTGAAGTCTCCTGCTTGTGAAATTGTAGCCATCAAGCAGATTTATGACCTACTGAGGCCTGGCTTTCAAAGGTCCCTGGAGAGGCATGTGGAAAGGAAGGGAAGGTTGAATAGATTCTATGAGGTTTTACTTATTTATTTATTTATCATAAAAAAAACTTGTTTGGGGCTCAGAGGGGTGAGATCAGTAGCTCCAAGGAACTCATGGCTCTTCTACCCTCTGTATGGAGGATGAAAGAGGGTCCCCCTGAGAGGGGAGAGCTGGGAGAGGTTACCCTAGAGCTATCTTTGGAGAGCTAAGCTTTANGGGATAAGAATAAACTGCACAGGTGTGTGCTGTAGTGGGCACTGGGAATGAGTAGGTTTAAGGATGGTGAGGTGGGGCTGGAAAAATGGCTCAGTGGTTAAGAGCACTGACTGCTCTTCCAGAGGACCTGGGTTCAATTCCCAGCACCCACATGGAAGCTCACAACTGTCTGTAACTCCAGTTTCAGGGGACCTGACACCCATGACAAAACACCAATGCATATAAAGTAAAAATAAATACATTTAAAAAACAACAAACCAAAACAAAAGTAAGCAAAGGATGGTGAGGTGATTATAGAGGTGTTTGTGGAGAATTAGAGAGTCCTGTGAATAGGCTGGGGTGGAGTCTGAGACAGTTGTGCCTGATACTCGATTTGGGACATCATTTCAAGTCACCAACCCCTTTATGTATTAAAAGGGGAATAACAATATCTGCAAACCAGACATGCTGTGTACAATTATAAACTCCCTGAAGTGGTTTCATTTTGTTCAGTGTTTTCTAAACTTAAAACTATATCATTATTCTCCAGCTTCAAACCCTCTGACTCCTCCTGACACACTTGAAATGAACAAATGTTAAAAAGTTGGACAACCCCTCTTTGGGGGTATAGCTCAGTGGGAGAGAACCTGTCTGCATATGAAGCCCTGGTTCATGCCCTTGCCCCTGGTCCCCATCCCCCACAAAGCTGATCCTTTCAACACGAGTGCCCATTCTCAGAGTTTTCCTCAGGATAACCTGTGTCTTACTCTNTATCTTCACAGCTTATCATTGTGCAGCTGTTTGCTCTCTTCCTGGGTACCTTCCCNTGGAGTGCAGTCTCTCTGAGGGCAGCCACTACTTAATTACTCTGCTAGATACGCATGTAACTTGTGGAATATAAGTGCTCAGTAAGAAACTTAGAAAGGAAATTGTCTTTAGTGTTCTTATAGCATCAGTAGTAAAAGTTATTGTTTGGGTTTTTGTTTGTTTGTTTGTATTTTTGTTTTTTTTTGAAATAGGGTTTCTCTGTGTAGCTCTGGCTGTCCTGGAAACTTGCTCTATCCTTGAACTCACAGAGATCTGCCTCCCTCTGCCTCCTGAGTGCTGAGATTAATGGCGGACACCACCACCACACCGCAGGCAAGAAATTGTTTTTAATAACTGTCTAGTGAGAGAGCCAGGCAAATATCATGACAGCCTGCCCTAATAACTAAGTTAAGAACTAGGCCTTGGTCCCTGCTTTCTGGAACCAAGCAAGCAGTTTCTGAGGAAGCCACAAACAAAGGGCAATTGATCACTGGTGCTCCTGACAACAGGGACAATGGAGATAGGACAGAGTAAGCCTGGGCCACTGAGTCAGCCCCCATAATCAAGAGCTCAAGGAAATAACCAAATAAGGACAAAGTCTGGGACTTGTCCAGGCCTGTCCCAAAATGGAAAACTGTAGCTCTGACCAGACCCTAACTAGCCCTGGCCAATTAGAACGTACTAATATGATTGCCACTTGCTTAAGCCAATCATATNTAAAGTGACCTAACTGCCTTAGGAACTCCCCTTGGCTGTGCTTAAAACAAGCCTACATGTCCCTCTCAGGGTTGTTGCCATCTTGCCTTTGTGTGGGATGGATAGCCCCAGTATAGTGGAATACTAAACACTCTTGCTGATTGCATACGTGGATGGTGGTCTTTTGTGGGACTTCTCCAGGATGCTAACATCTAGCAGGTAAGATGTTTCTAAATGATATATCTCTATCTCTATCTATCTATCTATCTATCTATCTATCTATCTATCTATCTATCTATCTATCTAACTAGAGGGCTGAGTGGTTTCATAGTTCAAAAAGACACTCTTAAAACAATTTTAAGTGTGCGTGATATACGCATGTGTGCACATGTGTGTACACATGCAGAAGACAAAGGGTAATATCAGTTCTCCTCTCTCTCTTCTTCCACTTTATTCTCTTGTGACAAGTCTCTTGTTGAGCATGGTCCTCACCCAGGGTGGCAAGCAGTGATTTTCCTGTCTCTAATTACTTCTCAGTATGGTCAAGCCTGCCTTTTTTGGACACAGATTCTGGGAATTCAGGTTGTCATGCTTGCTTAGCAAGTGTCCTTACCTACTGTGCCATCTCCCTAGCAACCCCTCACAGGACAATCTTAAAACAAGAAAAATGAGCTTGAGTGAAGGAGAATACTTGGCTTCACAGTCTTACAAAGGTCTGAGCACAGACAGATGCTTCTGTCTATGTAGTGGGAGAGGGGTTCCTGCTCTCCTCCTGAATTCCAGGGAAAGGAATTGGTAGCAGGGGATGGTGAGACTTATGCATCTCTCTACAAACTCCTTCCCCAGCTTTTCAGAAATGTAAAACAACAGCAACGCCCTGTCCCCAAACAAACAACCCCACAAATCAGAAAAATACAAAACAGGGACCACCAAGAAATCACAGAGCCCCAAAGGGGACCAGAGGCAGGGACAGACCACTTTATTAGTGAGAGATCACAGGGAGCAGAAGCAGGTGAGAGATGTGAGGTGTGAGAGTGAAGCTCCCTGGCCTCAAGTTCTCTCTCTGGCAGCTTNTGGCCTGTGCCAGGCCCTGCCACTTTCTGAGAAACAGCGCCATTTGGTGGTTGCATTCACTTCCTGTGCCTCAAAGCAATGTGCATTCTAGAGGCTAGGCAGCGGCAGTCAGTCTCATTAGGTCAAAACTAGTGTGTCTGTAGACCCACGAGTCCTCTGGAGGCTGGGTTACAGAATCATTCTGTTCTCTTTCTGCTTCTGGTGGCTCTTACAATCCTGGGCTTGTGGCCACATAAAGAGGAGAGAGAGAATGGGAATCTTTGAGACATACGGAGGCTTAACCTAGGATGTAAAGTGCCAGAATTCACCATCACAAAGCCTGCACTGCGCCAGCAACTCTAGGGTTCGTTGTATAAACTGAAAGAATGAATTTCATGAACAATGGAGGGTTAGTTTTAAAAAGAGTTTTAGGTGGGCATAGTGGCTCACACCTTTAATCCCAGCACTCGGGAGGCAGAGGCAGGCAGATGTCTGTGAGCTCAAGGCCAGCCTGGGCTACAAAGTTCCAGGACAGCCAGGGCTGTTACACAGAGAAACCCTGTCTTGAAAAAGCAAACAACAACAAAAGAGTTTTAGGGAGGGAGGTGAGGGGGAGCGGGAGAAAGGGAGGGAGGGGAAATAGGGGTTGGTATGTAAAATGAAAAAACAATTTTAAATAAAAAAATGATTTAAAAAAAGGAGTTTTAATAGAGAGAGAAACTGAAAGATTTATTGCAGAACCCAGCNTCTGTGGTCCCTATGGCTTCTCTGATCTAGAGGACAGGTGACTTTCTAGAGTTACAGAATCCTCTGAGAAGTGTCCCATTATCTCCTGGGGTCTGATTGATGTAGGGGCAGGGACAAAACTATTGGCTGTTCTTTTAGCCCTTGTATCCTCATTGGCTTTGGCCTTTGAGTTTTTCACCATCGCTTTAACCCCGGCTTCATATTCATGTTGCAGTCTCTCTTAGGTTGTCAAAGCTCCCATGTCTCATCCGTATTTAGGGCCCACCAGGGTAGCCTGAGATAATGTCCCCATCTCAAGAGCCTTAACTGAATCACATATGCCAAGTCCCTTTTGCCAGATAAGAGCATGCACTGATATATGAACACACTGAAGTTTTACTTAGCCACAAAGAATGAAATTATGTCATTTGTGGATAATGAAGGAACTGGGGATCATTTTGTTATGAAGTAAGCCAGACTCAGAAAGACAGATTTTGCATTCTTCCTCTTTCTTTTTTCTTTTCTTTTCTTTTTTTTTTTTGTTTTTTGTTTTTGTTTTTTTGAAACAGGTTTTTCTCTGTGTAGCCCTGGCTATCCTGGAACTCACTCTGTAGACCAGGCTGGCCTCCAACTCAGTGATGTGCCTGTCTCTGCCTCTCGAAGGTGTGCATCACCGCACCTGACTGCATTCTTCCTCTTAAATGTAGAGTCTGGCTTAAAAACAACAGTGTGGGGGATGGAGAGGTGGCTCAGAGGTTAAGAGCACTGACTGTTCTTCCAGAGGTNCTGAGTTCAATTCCCAGCAACCACATGGTGGCTCGAAGGTGGCTCGAAACCATCTGTAATGAGATCTGGAGCCCTCTTCTATATACATAATAAGTAAATCTTAAAAAAAAAAAAACAGTGTGAATGTAAAGGGAAGTTATTTTAAAAGATGAAGGGGACCAGTGGGAGAGGGTGAGGAGAGGTAGGTCGTCAAAAGTCTATCATGCATATGTATAAAAATGTCATAACCAAACCCACTATTTTGTACAATTAGTTAGGTCTCACGGTGCATACCTGAGATCCTAGCTTCCCAGAAGGCTGAGACAAGGGGATCACAAATTCAGGGCCAGTCTTNGCAACTTATGAGATCCTTTGACAAAATAAAAGGTGAAAAGAGGNGTAGGGATGCAGCTCAGCGGTACAGTGCTTACCTAGCATGCAAGAAGCTCTGGGTTTAATCCTCAGTGTGGCAAAAAACACAAACCAAACCAAAATGAAATGACAGCCAGCTTTGACTTTGCATAATTACTATACACCAATGAAATGACCAAAAGAAAAAGAAACATTCAAAGATTCCTCAGATTAGGCCTTTGGTTCACAGAGGGGCATTAGCCACAATTCTCAAGTAAAAATCTTTGATTAGACAACTCCTTACAGCCCTTGGCTTTGCNGGGTACTCACCCAGGGACCAGTCACTCCCTTGTGACTTAGCTTCTTTGTCTCTAACAAGAGTAGGGTGGGGGACAGTCACTCTCAGGGAGTTAAGCAGATTAAAGATTAGTGAACAGAAAGCCCTTGGGACATCACAGCACTAAATGACTGGTAACTGCCAGTACTTGAGTCCAGGGAATTATAACTGTTTCTTTGTTTCTTATTTTTTTCCTTTGATTAACAAACACCCTTTTTCAACAAACCTGAACACAAAGCCCTCCATGCAAAGCAGATCACACCAGCACTGATGAGAAGGCGCGAAGGCAGCATGGATCTTGCTACCTCCCTCCACCCCATGCTCCTGAGTCACACTGAGCCCCTGGGGTGCTCTTCTAGGCCACATCACCACCTGGCTTGGAATTCTGTTTTATTGTCTGAGGTGAGGTGGTAAAATCAAGAAAGCACTTCTCCAGAATGTTCTTTGAGAATCCCAAAGACAGNGTGTGTCCACTTGCTTTTTCACGATGGGTAATTATTCTGGACCTTTGGAAATCCTATATAGAGTCTTACTTTCCGGAAAAAGTTAAAAGCAGTTCTATAGAGCACCTAATCGCTGCATCTCTTTCCTCCCCCAAGCCATGGTGTACACTCTGTTTCCTTGGGGACTTCCTCCTTGGGGGAATTTCCTACATCACCAGCCCAGGCTGGGAGGAGACCTTCTCTGGAAACAGGTGACCGGCTGCTCCTCTGAGCAGGAAAGTGAGGGTTCTACTTGCTCCTGGCCTGGGGCGAGCCTCAGACCATTTTCCCTGTCCTTTATCTCAGGACCCAAAATGCTTTGGTTTAGAGCCAGGGACAGAAGTTTTCACACTTCATCTTTTTCTCCCTGTCACTGTCATCCCATACTTCCCCCCTTTCTTTTTATTTATTAAAGGTTTTTCTGACAGGTAGATGGAGCACCACAGCCTTCAAAGATCCTATTACCTCTCTGGGGCCTCATTTCTCTCCCTTCCACATGAAATGACTGAGTGACACAGAAAGTCATTGCCATGCATGCAGAGGGAAATAAAGAGGCTAGTGACNGTGTGTTCCACCTCACTACATACATCTGCACAACCCACAGACTGTACCTTCCTCACACTGNCCCACACCTCACCTACAAGGCTAAGGGGATGTCTAGTTCCCAAACNAACATGCACTGTANTGCCCATCTGGCTTCTCAAACTNTTCTTATAATTGCCCTGCTNCCTCCCAAGACCTTGCTACCAAGAGCTGAAGAGCTGGGAAGATAATTCTCCATCTTAGCATTCCACCTCAGGCCAGCTTCTCCTTGACTTATTACATTTGTCTTCCTTATTCTTCTAGAGTTTTACATTTGGACACACACACACTTGAACACACACACACACATTCTCTCTCTCCTCCGCCCCACCCCTCTGTGTGCATGTGTGTGTGTACATGAACATGTGTGTACATGTAGAGGTGAAAATACCCAGAGGCCAACTTTGGGTATTGCTCCTCATGAGCCATCCACCTTGTTGTTTGAGACAATTTCTCATTGGNACTTGGAGCTTGCCCGTTTGTCTAGGCTGGCTTGTTAGCAAGCCCCAGAGATCCTCTGGTCCATGTCATCCATCTCTGGGATTACAGCTGCCTGTCTCCAGGCCCAGCTTTTTGCATGGGCTCTAGGGATCAGACTCAGGTCCTTAAGCTCACAAGGGGCTCGTGCTTTACAACTAAGCTCTCTTCTCAGCCCTGCATTTGGTCCTTCCCTGGTTGGTGCTTTNATTTGGGCCTCCCCAGAAGCAGAGTGTGAGCCAATAGTTATTTTAGAGACCTGAGCGTAAGACCAAGGGACAGGAAGGTGGACTACTNTGTGCCTTCTGAAGCCATTTACCTCTCTGGGGAAGCTCTAGGAAAAGGTGCAACCAGGGGCCTCAGAATTACCCTCCCAGGAGAAATAGAGTTGGGGTATTGATACACCAGACCCAGACAGTGTTTTTGAGGGTTATTCCCAGGGATCCAGAGTCCCTATCATTTCTGTTTATCACCCACTCAAAACAGAACNGACTTCCATAACCCTGGACATAACTTCTCCTCATATATGGCTTCCAGATGCTGGCAGATGGAATTGAAGGGTTCCACAGACCTAAATAGACACTAGCAGTGCTCATCCTAGGCCACTAAGCTCCACCCCTTCCTTGACATCCTCAAGATGGGCCAATCACATATTTTCTCTGTGATTTTGGAATTTAGGAAATCAAGAGGCAGGATAATGATCGTTTCTTCTATGCCAGTGATGTGAGTTCCATACGTCATCCCACTGGGCCCTCCTATATCAACTAACAGTGAAGACAATCCCAGTAGACACGCTCATAGGCCAGTCTGACCTAAGCAATCCCTCAACNGAGACTCCCTTCCGAGGCTATTCTCTGCTGTGTCAAGTTGACAAAGCCAACTAAGACACATACCAAGAGAAGCAGAGACAAGTGGAACCATTAAAGAGGTGTCCCCAGTGCCCCGCATACCAACGGGAGGCTTGGTTCACCTGAACTCAAATGAATCCTGAGTAGTAACTGGATTGCTTTGGGTGGTCTCTCCTCTGGCATCACCATACATAGTGACACTCACAATGACAATGGTAATAATAACTACTACATTGTTCCTATGTGTCTGATATTTTCTGAGCACATTTCTGTAAAGGTCACCCTTTAC
>LZPO01087208.1:45344-75041 GCA_001675575.1 Neotoma lepida | reverse complement strand
CTCAAACCTATTGCCTCCCTCCTCTTTTGTTCATCCTTCCCCTACCAGACTAGTCTTCTTTTTGTTCTGGACCCAGGAGGTAGGCTTCCTCCCCAGGGTTTTGAAAGCACCTGCTTTTCTCTGAACCAGGGAGGCACTTTCCTTAGACATTTATGTGGCCTGTTCCCTTCATTCAGGTTTTTCTTTGTGGCTNATATGAGGCTTCCTTATAGAGCTGGAGAGCTGGCTCAGTGCTTAAGAGCACTGGCTGCTCTTGAAGAGGATCTGGGTTTGATTCCTAGCACCCACATGGAGGTTCGCAACAGTCCATAAACTCCAGTTCCTGAGGATCCAATGCTCTATTCTGGCCTCTGTGGGCATCAGGAATGTGTGCAATGCACATACATACTTGGAGGCAAAACGGTCATGGACATAAAGTAAAAATAAATATTTTTTTAAAAAAAGAGGTTTCCCTCTGCATGCTACTCAGTTCCAGTTCTCTCTCTCCCTACATATCTCACCACCCTGTTTTGTATATTTATAATGAGATAAAATTAAATGGTGTATTGTTACAAAAAGGTCTCCCCAATTTGTCTCCCAAAGCTTAAAGACAGGGAGGAGCCTGAGGGCAGATCTCAGAGGGAACGCACCTCATAGATGGGGTACACCAAACCTAGGGTGAGTGCAGTGTAATCTTGTTGGGATCCTATTTAAAGTCTGGCTGAGAGTTAGGGTAAAAGCAAAGAAAAGTCTAAGTGAAGCTTGAGGTAAAGCTCACTACTCTGGAGAGGTGACTAACACCAAATCTGCAAAGGCGTGGCATTTTCTGGACCCAGGGCAGTGGCATTGTGGGGGGACAAGGCTTCAAAATTCTAAACATGATAGGTGTGGCCCTGTTGCAGGCTGAGTAGATTCTCAACCTGTCGGGGCCTGAACCTTTNGTGTCTGTCAAGCTTGTAGCCTTTTCTTATAGCAGTTTGGAGTCCAGTGGCTGAGATTAGCACCTCACATGTGAGTCTCCAAATGTGTGATGTAACATTCTCATGAAAAGGTGTAGAACACATCAAGTTCTTATTATCACCCAAAAACATCATTCACCCACAGGGCAAACTCTGGTGGCATCTAGACTCATTGCAAAGCCATATAACAGGACTGGGCATAGCTCAGCGGTAAAGTACATGCTGAGCATGCTTGAAGCCCTGNGTTCTACCCCACCACCAGGGGAAAGAGAAAGCTACATGACACATTATTGCCTAGTTGTACTTTTTCCTTCATAATACTTATTACTNCCTTCCTTTTACACATGTGATAGATGCTTGTTATTATAATTAGTACATCTTTCACTATTAAATTAAAGTTACTTCTTATGTGGATAGAGACTTCCTTTTTTACATCGAAGGGTCTCCTGGAACTGGAATGATACCTGTGTGTGAGAAGCACATAGCATCTATGTGTTGAGTGGATGAATTCAACGGAAAAAATTGAAAAATTAGCAACACAGTGATGGTAAGGATTTGAGAAATGCGTCAATGTCTGCTGGCGCATCCATTGAGATGACACTCTAAAGNGCTATCTGGGGCTTCTAAATGTCCACTAAAGTAAAAGACAAACATCTCTTTGGTCCCAGCATCTCAGTTCCTCATTTCCCATAGCAACACTACGAGGACACACTGCCATGACTAATTATGAAGGGATTTGTATTTTTGAGACAGGATTTTATGTAGCTCAGACTCGCTTCAAGCTTGCTGTATGCTAAGGATAGTTTTGAACTCCTGATCACTCTACCTCCACCTCCCAAGTTCTAGGATTACAGGTGTGTGTGGTTGTTTTTTTTTTTTAGCTCTTTACTTTTTGGGGGGCCCACTGCCACTCAGCTCTCAAATGAATCACAGGGAGGCTTATTCTTTCTTATAAATGCCCAGCCTTAGCATGGCTTATTTCTAGCCAGTTTTTCTTAACTTAATTATCTTGTCTGTCTTTTGCATTTGCATCTATTCTATATACCTTTCTTTCTTACATTGCTTAGTTGGGTGGCTGGCCCCTGAGGTCCTCCTTTCCTTCTTCTTTTCTTGCTCCCCGATCTTTTCTTCCCAGATTCCTCCTACTATTTATTCTCTCTACCTGCCAGCCCTGCCTTTCTCCAGCCTAGCTATTGGCTGTCCAGCTCTTTAGTAGACCAGTCAGGTGTTTTAGACAGACAAAGTAACACAGCTTCACAGATTTAAACAAATGCAACACAAAAAAATGCAACACATCTTTGCATCATTAAAACAAATGTTCCACAGCATAAACAAATGTAACACATCTTAAAATAATATTCCACAACAGGTGTGTGCCACCATACCTGGTTTATTCATAACTGAGACAAAACCCAGGAATCTGTGCATGTTGGACAAGCAGTGTACCAACTGAGCTACATTTTTGCCCTGGAAATATTTTTTTAAGAGTAAAATAAATCAAAACAACATTAACACCCATCATTCAGGAAATGGCTAAGTTGACTTCCATGTCTTGGAAAAGACTCTTGGAAGCCAGTGGAGCAGATCTCTGTTGGCACAGTCTGTGGCATGCTGTTGGGGAAGGAGAAAATAGTTGTAGACTTCTGACTTTTTCAAAGATAACAGCATCTAGAGTTGCAGGGAGCCATGCCTGCACTCACTAGATGGTACTTAATTTGATGAAGACCTTTGACAGGAGTGTGAAGGTGACTTTGCTTTCTGACCCAGCCACCTCTGTGCTGTTTGAACATTTCTGTCATTAATTATCTAAAAATCACCCTTACAGGCTACATTTCTCAGCAAGCCTAAAAGCAACAAAGAGAGATATGAAGACTTGGTTTGAATACTAGCTTTACAACTTACTAGGGATATACTTTTAACAATTTATTCTCTGTAGAAATCATACCCATCACTGACCTAACTAATCTAACTCACTCCTGGCTCTACAACAGGAACCTATCTCCACACTGATGCATAGGAAAGAGTAGCAGATAAAGGAATAGATGGGGTTCTGGGGAGGAGGCTCCCGGAATGTAATTTTGTGTCATTTAATGTTGACATTAACAGATTCCGTAAGTCGTCATCTTCTTTATACCCAGGATGTAAACCAGATGTCTCTGAGATCACAATTAGTTCTATCCACCCAGCCTTCCCAATCAATGCTTTTATTCGAGAGATATTAGTGCTTCAAATGCTGAAAAGCTTTCCCNACAGCCAAGTTCCTGAGGGCCTGGTCTCTCCTGTCACTTTTCAGAGTTAAGTGCTAAGACCTTGGACCTTGATCTGCAAAACAGTAAACAACAATGACCATAGCTCTTGTGGAATAGCAAGTTCCATGCAAAGTTTCAGAAAGAATGCTGGGCCCTGGAGAATCAAGAAAGTAATAGAAAGCAGTTCTACTAGCCTTCAGTCCCAGCAGCTAGAGTGAAAACAGCTATGAATTTGCCCATTCTAGGCAATCTCTATAGCAACTCTCATTGCTTGCTAAGACTCATTCCTTTTCTTTCCCATCCATGGTTCTTCTGTGCCTTTCGAACTCAACAACCTCATTACACTACAGCTCTGTCTTACCCATCTTTGTTAGAATATCTATCTATTGCTGTGATAAAACACCATGACCAAAAGCATCTCGGGGAGAAAGGGGTTTATTTCAGCTAGCAACTTTCAGGTCACACTCCATTACTGAGGGAAGACAGGGCTGGAACTCAAGGCAGGAACCTGGAGTTAGGAACTGAAGCAGAGGCCATGGAGGAATGCTGCTTACCAGCTTGCTCCTCATGACTTACTCAGCCTGCTTTCTTATACAACTCAGGAGCATCTGCTCGGGGGTGGCAACACCTCCCATGTGCTAGGACCACCCACATCAATCTTTTCAATCAAGAAAATACACTGTAGACTTTCCTATAGGCATTTTCTCAATAGGGAGTCCTCTTTTCAAGTGACTCTAGCTTGTGTCAAACTGACAGAAAACTAACCAAGACACTCCCCCAAATGCTGTTATCAACTGATTTCCTCCTGCTCAATATCCAGGGGATCTATTTTCATTTAATTCAGGAGATTCACCCTTTGTCAACATTTATTCCAGCATGTCCATTCTCTGTCGCAATAGTCCCTACAATGGTACCCAAAATTCAGGGTGACTTGTGAATGCCATGCTCATGACTTCTATAATCTGATTGCCTTGTTTTGTGCTAAGAGAAAGGACAGATTATGTTAGGAATTAAGAGACCTGGGTTCAAGTTTAAACTGTGATTAGTTTGTTTGGATTTTTTAATTTGTTTGGATTCCTTTCAGTTTCAATTTTCTCTTTTGTGAAATGGGATTAGTCATAATGGCTGCCTCTCAAGGTCATTGAGAGACTCAAATGAGTCAGTTCTCTGAAAGCTCACGAAGCACTAGGTGCTGTAAAGTATACTAATAACACTAACATTCATGGAGTAACTCTGTGGACATAAACCTGACTGTTACCTAGGAGACCCGTTACCCTTCTCATATCACAAGAGTTGAGGCACACCTGGTTTAACCTATGCATCTTATTGACAACGACAGGGGTGGAGCCAAGATCCAAACCCTGGAGTTTGGTGCTTGAGCCCAATGTCTGGGCTTTCTGTGGGACACAGTAGTGGCACAACCCTAACCAAAAGGCAGCCAGCCAGGCTTCCATGCCAGCTTCCTACTCTCAGTGTTTTAGAATGTGCTACACTTACTACTTCCTGTTCTGATAGCCTGTCTGTCTTTCTATTCTTTCTGCAGAGCCAAGTCCTTGCAGCCTTGTTCAGCTCCCACCCCTCACCACATATAACCCTCAACCTCAGTCCCTGATCTAACTGAAGCTCTCACCCTGCCCCGACTGCATCTGCCAGGTGTGGCAGTCTCCCCCATTCCCAACCCCACAGGCCAGGAGGATCTCCTGAGTTCTCTTTCCTCAGTGTTTATCCTGATGGAAAGAGCCTAACATTTCTTTTTAAAATGTATTTTATTTATTCATTTTATCTTATGTGTATATATGTGTATGTATGTGCACCACATGCATTCAGCTACCAGGGGAGGGCAGAAGAAGGGGGCATCAGGTTCCCTAAAACTGGAGTTATAGGCAGTTGTGATCCACCTGATAAGTTTGTGGGGAATCAAACCCTGGTCCTCTGCAAGAGCAGCAAGTGTTATTAGCGGCTGAGCCTTCTCAACAGTCCCCCCATANTATTTTTGAATAAATGGATATTATCTAACTTAGTACTCTTTAAACATATTATTTAAGGATTATTTGGAGCAATCACTTGCAGTGTGCATTTCTTGCAAATTAAAATNCCACCTGGATGCCACCTCATTCCACCAGAACAGCAGTTATCAGAAGGAGGGAAAGTAAGTCTTGGCAAGGAAGTGGAGAAAGTGGAAGCTTTGCACACTGTTGGTTGGAGTGTAAGTTAATAGGACCACGATGGATGATAGTATAGAGGTTCCTCAAAGCCCCCAACAGAACTGCCACATGACCTAGCAACCTATGTATGCGGAAGTTGTATGTCAAGACAGGTCTATACGTCATGTTCACTGAAGCGTTTTTCACAACAGCCAACATAGAGCAACACAAATGTCTATCAGCTGATGAACAAACTATGGTTGATAAATACAATGGGATATTGTTGTAGTGAAAAGAATCCGCCATTTGTAACAACATGGATGAACCTGGCGGTTACTGTGCTGAGTGAAGTAAGCCATCATACAGGCAGGAACACCATGTGCTCTCACACATGCAGAATCTGAAAGTCCAGGTTATAGAATTTTAAAAGTCCAGAGAATAGAGTAGACGTCAGCACAGTCTAGAGGTAAGGAAGTTGTGGAGGAGTTGGCCGAAGGATATAAAATTGCCATCAAGNAGAAATAAGTTTGAGAGATTGCATAGCCTGGGTGACTGTAGTTAGTAACGACACACAGCACGTGCTCAAATGACTGGGAATACAGTTTGAGTAACTTCACCACAAAGAGTGATAAGTTTGAGGGAGTGGATGTATGAAGTAGCTTGGTCCACATAGTTCAGGTTGTGTAAATGTAGCAAAGTATCACGTTGTGCAACACAAACATAGACTTTACATTTGTCAATTAAAAGAAATAAATTAAATGTTCATTTTGGTGCCTTCTAACTGCTGAATCAACAACTTTGGAGGTAGGTGGGGCTGGGGATCCTATGGTTTCATAAGCTTGTGATCAGTAATGCTAAGAAGTACTGATCAGTATCCAGGACTGGCATGTACTCCTGAATCTTGTGGGAGCTTTCACGTCAGGCAAGGCCACTTCCCCGCACCTCTCAGAGTCTCACTCAGATTACAGTGTCAACTTTTCCATACCCAAGCATCAGGAGTGCTGCTTTCTTCCCTTTGCCTCAGCTTAAGACTCATTTCTCACAGCTCCATGAATGTGCATGAGAACCCCAGACTGTCCTCTCTTGCTCCCCCCAAAAANNGAAATATAGATGGCAAGNAGCCCATCTTGTAAGTTTTTTTTTAAGAATTTATTTATCTATTTTATGTATATGAGTGCTCTATCTGCATGTACATCTTTATGGTGGAAGAGGGCATCAGATCCCACTACAGACAGTTGTGAGCCACCATGTTGTTGTTGGGAATCAAACTCAGGACCTCTGGAAGAGCAGCCAGTGCTCTTTAACCACTGAGCCATCTCTCCAGACCCCATCTTGTAAGTTGAAATGCAAAGCAATGCCAGGGCTGTGATGGAGTGCAGAAGTCACTGTTCAGTTGAGTTGAAGGTTCTATTCTCNGATCCTTTTCCATTCAACTAGCCTTTGGTCCTGCAGCATAGCCAAGAGTACACTTCTGGTTTTACTCAGTGTCTTGCCTTCTGAGCAATCTCTCCTGCTGGAATCCATGATCTGTGACTTTATAACACACCCTCACTAGGATGCCAGAGCATTTCAGTCCCTTGACTCTTTGCTACTCAGAATGCTGAGGTTTGCTGTAGGTGCCATAAACCTCTGTGTTCGTCCTTGGTAGTGGTGTATATCCAACAAGACCAGTTCCAAANCCAGTGAATCATGGAGCTCAGGTGACTGAACACAGGAGGACCATTCTTACAGAGAACTCCTCCCCAACATGTTTGTATAGGCACCCAGAGCTCCTAATTTGAGGGGGATATGTTTTCTTTCTTCCTGAACAATGCAAGCATAACACAGGCACATTACCGTCTATAAACACACACTAGTTTATCCAGTTAGCTCAGATAGCCCTGAGAGTAGAAAATGTGTCAATCAAGTTTGGACAGCTAGCAAGGCATCGTGGGAACCAAATGGATGGACTGCAGGGACTCGCTGAAGGCATTGTGAAATTAATGCATTCACAGCATGAGAGGGGTAGGCAGGGCAGAAACATTTGATCAAGTTGGGAAACGGAGAACCAGACTTTTCTAAGACTGTATGACCAAACTAGATATTGTCTGATCATTTTAACTCATTTTATTTAAAATTNCATACCATTCCTAAACCCAAATACTTTAATATGCTGATTCTTTTTAAAGCCACTTATTAGTTTGTGTACTCATGGATATTTGTGTGCGTGCACATTCACGAAGGTGCATACTATGCATGTGGGGGTCAGAGGACAACTTGTGGGAGTCAGTTTTCTCCTTCCACCAGTGATTGAACTCGGGTCCTCAGGCTCCACCGCCAGTCCCTTTGCCCGCTGAGCCATCTGGTCAGTCCAGTTCTCTGTTCTTATTGCTTCTCATTTGATTTTCCATCTTCTCGTATACTCAGTCACTTCTCTCTTCCTGTCTCCTTGGTCCTTGAACCTACATGCTCCCTCAGGGTTTTCTTGATTTTTCACTACTTTNGCTCTCGAATGTAAGATGTGATGGTAGGGGGAAAAAGACAAGGAAAAAAGATTGCAAGCCAGAGCTCATTGCTTGCAGGTTTTCCCACTGTAATCACTGAACCATGGTGGGGTGTGTGTGTGTGTGTGTGTGTGTGTGTGTATTCACACAAGTGCTTGTGAGAGAGACATTGCATTTCAAGAGACAAAGAGAGACAGGCAGGGTGAGATAGGGAAAGGTGAAAGGATTTTCCTTAGAGAATTATCACTGNATTATGNAATTATATAACACGGGACTAGGGGTTATTATTTCTTTCCTTTCACTTTTCCCTTTTCCTTCTCCTCCTTCCCTCTTCCTTAGGTCGNTTTGCATTGCAATAAAGTCTAAACAATCTGCCATTGNAGGCAGTCTACACACAAGCTGCCAAGTTGGCTGCCACGGTTCGCCCTAATGTGATCAAAAGCGCTTGCGTTACAAAGCCACTGAGAAAACCTGTTTCTACAGGAAATGGAAATTGATTAAAATCAGGCCTCCCCAAATGCCCTGCCTGATAGGCTGGCGCTCTGCCAGGTCACCAGGCTGGCAGAGGAGGAGGTGAACAGATGCAAGGTCCCACATCTCAAGCCAGGGCTGGGACTCGGGGGTGAGGCACCGCAGGGCCCTGTGGAGGCAGCTCTCAGGCTGGTGAATCTCCATGCGGCTCCAAGAGCTGTGCAGTGTCGCCAGCTCTTAAGCTCTCCTGTTAGCCATCCAAGTCTCTGCAACTGAACCTCTTCCTCGTGAACCAGAGCGATGATTTGGAACTCTTTATTGCTGTTTATTTGAAACAGGGTCTTACTTAAGCTGTAACCCAGCCTGGCCTGGAACTCACTTTGTAGGCCAGGATGTTCTTTAACCTGTAGCAATCCTCCGGACTCAGCCTACTACCTGCTGGAGTTACAGGCAAGGGTCACCAAGTCTAGCTAACAAATGGCGAGTGTGTTCATTGTTGCCTCCTCCCATCCAGCCTGGGGCACAGAGGATGCNCGGATACCTCTGCCTGGCTGCAGCTTCAGGCAGAGCACAGGTGCAGAAGAGGCCTGAATGCCCACAGCTTCCTCCAACTGCACTATGACACAGACCCCTACCAGGGTCTACTTGAACCATACTCTGCACGGGCCCTGGTCATAAGAATTGTTGATCCTTACAGACCCCTCCGACGCTGTCACTATTCTTATTTTCAGCTACTAGGGGAGGAGCCTCGGTGCAGAGAGGTCCAGTATATGCCCAAGACCAATGGTGGGTGGGCTCAGATGTAGTCTGAGCACTTAGCTCTGGCGGTGGGCTGTTGTGCAGCACCACAGAGCCAGGTTTGTCCGTGTAGATGGACAGAAGGCTTGGCCATGTGCTCCTTGGAACCCTAGTATTGTCATGCTGGGAATTCGGGAAACACAAAGGACAGACATTTGCATAAGAGGGAGGGGCAGCTCACACTTGATCAGAGGAGTCACAATATTGGTTTCTGATTGGGGTGCAGAGTGCNGGCAGGAGTGGAGGTAAAAGGGGCTCCTCCAACCCCACTTTCCCCCTACACTCCCTGCCTTGCTCCTCTTGAGTTTTCTGGGTAACTTGGGGTTTCATTTTCTTGCTTTTTTTCCTCCCATGTTCTGACATCATCTTTACCTCTATCCCCCAGCACAGCATACACTCACCCACTCTTCTTTCTCCTTCCTCCTCTCCCTCTCCTTTCTCCACTTACCTCCTCTCCTCTTCTCCCCACTCCTCTGTTTCCACCATATGGGTTCTGGGGATTGAACTCAGATTATTAGCCTTGGTAGCAAGCACCTCTACCCACTGAACTATCCTATCCCTCTGGCCTCTCATCCTACATCTCTCAATCCACCATTTAAATAAATAGCCCTATTGGTAGTGCATGCTAAGCAGACCTTGCTGTCCTGGGTCCAGTTCCTCATCAAGCCTTTGCCAGCTTAGGCTCCTACACAACCCTCAGCCCATCCACCCTGTTTTCTCCCCTCCTGTACCAGCTGGTCTCCATCACTCTCACTGAGCGGTTCTCTCTTTCATCACCTGGTGCCTGCCTGTTTCCCCTGGTGCCTGCCTCTCTCTTGCTTCATTTTCCCTACCACCTATCCACGTGGTCTACAACACAGTCAATATATAATATATATTATATATGTCACTATATAAGAATATATTATATATAAGAACAAGCCGATGATCTCATGTTCTCTGCTGGTCCACAGCTAACTGAAAGCAACTTCAAAGTCACTGCCATTGGTCAGCTGGAGGAACGGAAGACCTAGGCTTTTAGTTCTGAAGAATAAAATGCAGCGGCTGCTTTTGTCTGTTCCCTGCTGAGACTGCCATATTCTCTCATTTGCAAACTCATTTACTCATTTATTCAAATACCAAAACATCTGAGGAATCCTCATCCCTGCTCGGTCTCACCTGCCGGCAGCCGTGACTGGGCACGGTGGTCACGGTCTCAATCCACTCTCACCTGCTTCCTCTCCTTAAGTAATACCAGGAAAGAAGAAACAAACCAGGGAAAAAAGAAAAAGGAACAGAGCTACTCTGCGTGCATGAGAGCATTCACAGAGTGTCGCTCTCACCCTTCTGCCCATGAGACACATGATCCAGGGATGGACTGAGTGCCTAGGACGTGCCAGACAGTGTTCAGGCTCATGAGACATAGCAGCAAAGAGAATCTGCAAAGTCCTTATCCTCATGAAGCATAACATCCAGAGGCAGGAAGAATGGGGGTAGATCTCCAAATTCCATTATTCTGGTTGATTTTTAAAGATATTCACATTGTAAGATGGAAACAGCTTCATTTTTACTAAACAACCAAAAACTCTGCTCTAGGTCTGAAAACTTGAAATAAGTTGCGCTTGCCTATCTAGGGGTGGCCTATTTTTAAATATTGTATTATTTTTACATATGTGTTGGTGTGTACACCTGTGTGGGGGTTGTGCATGGGAGTACAAGTGCCNCGGAGGCCAGAGGTGTTGGATCCCCCAGAGCTAGAGTTACAGGCAATTGTGAGCTGACAATGTGGGAGCTGGGACTCAAACTTTGGTCATTTGTAAGAGGCATCTGTGAGCTTAACCACTGAGCTGTCTCTCTAGCCCAGGCCTAGTCTTTCATGTTTCACACAAAACCACTGAACTATCTTATCACCTGGTACTGTGCCTGGCACATGAGTGAGCAGATGGGGCCTTTCCTGGAGAAGGAGAAAGAAGTTGCTATTGATTTATCTGTGCTTTCAGTAGCAGATTGCAAAAGACTCTTCCCTGCATTCATCTCTTTATAATATGTCCTTGCAACTCCTTCCATGAGAGAGAGTCAGTTTGCTTCCCTCAAGTCTGGTCTGGGCTTGTGAGTTGCTTTTTTGCATAATAGAATTTAGCAGAAGCGCCAGGTCTGAACTGGAGCCTCAAGGGACCTCCATTTTCTTTCTCTAGAAACCTATTCTGCTGTCCTGGGACCAAGTCTGTGCAGGCCCATTCAAGGAGAGAAGACCAAAGCGAACAAAGATAAGCTGCTGGAGTTGCTGCCGCTAGACCAGACAGCAGCTAAGCTGGGTGCCGACTATAGAAACGCAGGCAAGCCTACCATTCCCAGAGGAGCTGGAAAGCTGAGCCTGACACAGCTTTGCAGGAAGAACTGGGAGGCAAGTAAGTAGTTGCTGTTTGGACCACAAAGTTGAAGGGTCATTTGTTACATAGCAAAGTTAGCGGATACACTTTTCTGATCAACAGAGCTACTTAACCATCGTACCTTTGTAGATGTTCAGATGGATATAATGGAGGTCTGTACCCCCAAATAAAGAACCCCGGTATATTATTGAGGATTTATAGAGGAGAAAAACAATAGAGTGTACATAACGGGATTTGTTATACAATGAGAGGTGGCTAGTCCCACAGCAGCCATCTGCAGGCGGGAGAGCTGGGAGCAGCTCAGTCCAAGACACTANAAGTGACAGAATGACAGTGACCCTCAGTGATGCAGCCCCAGTCCCTGGACAGTAGCTGGTGTGAGTTTGGGGGTTTGCAGGCTGAAGAAGCTGGAGTCTGAGGTCCATGGGTTGATGGCAGCAGTCTGAGCACACATGTTGAGAAAGACTGAGCCTATGGTGTGTGCTAGCTTTCCCCTTCTGCTTTTTTGTCCCATCTGGGCCCCCATCCTACTGGATGGTGCACACAATAGTGAGGGCAGGCTTTTTCCCACTCAGCTTATTGACCCACATGCCAATCCTCTTGAGAGTGCTCTCACAGACAGGCTCAGAAGTATGTTTATCCAAATTTCTAGGTGTTTCTCAATCCAGTCCAGTTAACAGTCAGAGTTAGTCACCACAGCTGGTCCCCAGGGAGACTGCATGTGTGACTGGACTTCAAGACAAGTTAACTAAAAGCTGTGGGAAACTTGTAAGCTAGTTTAATGTGAAGATATTAATATTTTTCTTTTGTTTTATAAATCTTTCCTTCATTTAAAATACATTTTCAGACACATAATAATTGTGCATCTTCATGGGGCACAGTGCGGCATTTCAATACGGGTGCATTGTGGAATGCCAAATAGGGTAATCGTGTGTCTACCACCTCAGACATATCAATTCCTTGTTTGGAGGATACCTAAGTTTTTTACTGGCTGACTCAAAGTATTCAGTTAACAGTTACTGAACAGCTGTTTTTCTGTGCTATGGAATGCTTGAGTATGTGTTTCTCCGTTCAGCCANACCTGGCATCCCTTAGCCATTGTCTTCTCCACGCTTCCCTCTCCCATACCTTCACTGGTACCTGGTAACCATTATTCTATTGTCTACTCTGAGATTACCTCTTTTAGCATCCACAGTTGATAAGNACTGCAGCATTCGTCTGTTCCAGTCTTATGTCACTCACCACATCCTTCAGTCCATGTTGCTGCAAATGAAAAAACTTTCAATCTTTCTTATGGCCATATAATATTCTATGGCAGGCCATAGTGTGCACCTGTCACACTTTTTTTATTCATCCATGGACAGTTAACGTGGATTTCATATCTTGGATATTATAAATGGTGCTATAGTAAAAATATGGATGCAGATGTCTCTTCAGCACACTGGTCTTATTTTACACACACACACACACACACACACACACACACACACACACACACACACACACACCCGTGCGCGGTCACCCAGTCTCTTTTCACAACAGAAGGCAAATTGAATTTGGAGGCTGTATCTGTTTAGATCTAAGTTTCTAAGGGTTCTTGAATTAATTCACCCTCTGTTCTCAAAACTTTTACTTTAATAGGAATCATGTGCCCTGCCCCTCAGCGAGACAAGATCCCATGCAAATGTTCTGGCCAACCCCCCACAGCTTGTCCCTCACCCGCACATCCTCTGCCTCTTGATCTAAATAGTTCACTCCCCTTTCCCAGCAGCTCTAGAGAGACTGAGAACACCCTCCACGTTTCTTCTGATTTGGCTGTAGTTTTTGGCCAAATGAATACTTTCAAACCCAAGTGAGAGATATGAAGAGAAGTATGTGGCACTTTTCTGGGCCCAGTCTCTTTCTGAACAGTGGCAATGACCTGGCTGCCCNGGCACTGCCTGGGATGCACACNTGGAGCAGCTGGATACTGAGGCAGAGCAGTAGTCTCCACAGAGGGAAATGAGTCCTGGGGCTCAGCTCTTGGAACTGGGCCGAGTCTTGAGTGCTGAGCCTTCTTCCTCTTGCTGAGTCCCAATCCCAGGGCCCCTTGTTTACTCACAGACAAGGAGCCAACTACCTGCCCTAGACCAGGAAGCACCTTGTTCTCTNGGGTCTAGCCTCATCTCTTGAATTTTAGATGGTAGCTTCTCCTGGACACTGCCATTCCTGTCTGGGGCCACAAAGCTTGGCCAGTCCCTGCAGCTTCTGCTTCCTTTTCTCTGTGACAGTCTGACACCCTCGTTTAGGAGTTGGTAACAAACCTTCTACTCCTCAGAAAACAGGCAACTCTGAAACAGAATGGACCCAGTCATGCCTCAGTTCTGGTGTTCTAAGCTGTTCTCTGACTGGAAACATAACTCAGAGAGGACCTTGGTTTTGGATGACTCAGTTTCTTAGNAGATGATCAAGTCCCCTGACCTAGACCATCCAGGATACCCAATCACCTAACTGAAGTGTAAATGCCCAGAACTCCTTGTCCCTGCTCTTCAAAGTGGTTGGGAGGTTTTGCAAGTTAAACAACAAAAAAGTGAAAACATCAACACACACACACACACACACACACACAGAACATTTTATTTATTTTAGGTGTACTGGGGATCGCCTTATGCTAGAGGTAAGTACCCTACCACTCAGTTACATCCCCATCCTTTTTTTTTTTTCTCACTGTTTTGAGATAGGGTCTCACTAATTTGTTCAGGCTAGCCTTAAACTTGCTTTGTAGCAAAGGGTGTAAACTACCACTGAATCCCAAGAAGTGAGAAACTGAATGAATGAACAAGCTCTATTATCAATGGAGAAGTCTTTACANTTCCTGGAAATTTGGCTCCTAGTGTTGAATCCGTGGAGTCATCTTAAGGTAGCCCTTTGCTTTGAAGCAGAAGTAGGAACCAGCATCGTCATCCCTTCCCCTTCCCCAGTCTCTGAGTCCAAAACAGAGGTAAAGTGGGGGGGACCTGCAGCCATGTTAGTATCGTGATCATAAAGGCACTGAAATAAAAGCCAGCACTCCATAGACAGAAGTGTGGGAAGGAAGGAGGCTTGGTCTTTGGTGGTGTCATCACGTCACTCGCTGCACAGTACCAGCCACTCCTAACTCAGAGCTTCTTATTTTGAGAGGAAAATGAATCCCTGTCTCTTTAAGCTTCTATTACACTATCTGCTATTTGCCCCTCTGTGTGTGTGTATGTGTGTGTGTGTGTGTGTGTGTGTGTGTGTGCGCGCGCGCACATTCCTATTGTTCACATAATATGGGGAGTTAGAGATATTCAAAACATTGTGAACATTAAAGTAATAGTATCCTATTATTAACCTTCTCTGGTGACACTGGTTTATTTTAGACTTGCTGCCATGCAGCTGTCACATGGAGAGTTAACCAGGGCAATCTTAGGTGTGTGNTTTCCCTTAGAGGTGGCTAGCAACTTGGAAACACACCTGGCACACATGGGTTTCTCCTCCGCAGCAAACATTTTTCTCTATCAGTAGAGCATTGTTACCAAGGGCTCCTTGCAGAGACACNCAAAAGGCCCCAGGAGATGAGATTGGGTGTTGTAATTGTATTTGTTGAAACAAAATTCAGCTAGTAAATTTAATTATCTCTGGTTGTTAGGGTGATCGCTTTTCGTTTGGATTCCAGTGTGGTCTCCAGAACTCAAGAATGAGAACAGGGGAGAGGGTCTGCACTCCGGAGCCACAAGTAAAAGCAAGAAGGGGCCTGCAGATCTCCTGCAGGGGAGTGTGCTGCTAGCCTTTCTCTGTGTGCCTGATAAAAACCCCAAACCACATGCACTTAGCTTTTGCATCTGGGAATCTGATTAGTCAAAAGAACACTCGCTTGGGTGGGTGGTTAAGCAATGGAATTGTTTAGTACAAGGTTTGAGCTCCCCGCCTCTGTCTCTGTCTGTCTGTCTCTGTCTCTCTCTCTTTCTGGAGGGGAAAGAGAAGAGAGAGAAAGTGAAGGGAAGGGGAGGGCAGGGAAGCTGTCTCTTATACACATCTAGATGTGTATAAGAGACAGCCCCCCAATCATGCGAGTCCTTAGGGATGGAACTTAGGTCCTCAGCCTTGGCCGCAAGCACCTACACTTCCCCAGACACCTCACCAACCCCTTGTAAATAAACAAGAAAAAAGAGTTGAGCAAGTAGGAAAAGCCCAAACCAGTCTAAAAAAAAAAGTTAGTAAACCTGAGAAAATCACAGATACTTGGAAATTGAAGAATACACTGTGTGGGTGTATCGTGTGGTGTATCTGCATGCTGTCTCTTATACACATCTGAGCTTTCTGGTTGGTTGTTACCTAGGGCACACCCCACCCTCCGGGTCCCCCAAGGGCAGGCACTGAGCACCGGCTGGAGCACAAGGGCTCTGCCATNTGACAGACAGGATTGACTGACTTCTCCAGGTTGGCTCTGACTTTACCACGGGGTACCATCGTTAAGCTGGAGTTATTTCCTCTCAGAAAGCCTTCTCGCTGTGAGGAAACATCTTCCCCAGGGAAGCACAGTGGTCCCTCTCATAAACGCTCATGAACCGTGCAAGCCTTTCAAGGTGCGTGGCTTTTGGTGACCGCAGTGACTAACGCTGGCCACAGCGGCTAACGAGCGCCACCTGCAGGGAAAGAGGAATCGGAAGCAGGGAAAGAGGAATCGGAAGCGTATTTTAAAGAACTGTCTTAGGCTGTAATGACATCGATACCAACGTTTTGCAGAAATGTTTCGAAATTAAAATTTCCATCTTTTATCCTTTATCCTCCTCTCTTTCCGGAAGTCTGTGCGTCACAGGGATCGGGCTCACATTCACTCAGACTTCTGNTTCAGGTTCACCTTGTGTAGTAGAGGTCGAGTTATCCCTTCCAACAATAGGTGTCCCAAGTGTACCACTTGTCACATTCCAGGAATGGATTTAAGAAAAANCTCCCTTCAAACTCCATCTCAAAGTCCTATGCANAAATGTCTTTCAAGGCCAGCCCTGGAATTGATGGATTTGGGGTCAGGTCTCCNGAAACTGAGTTTCTTGCATATTCCATTAGATGAATTGACAGAAGTACAATTCCTTTTCTCAGACCCATGCTCAGGACTCACTATAGGTCTACACTGCTTTTAATATTGTATAATGCATTTGTGTATTTGTGTGGTCTTCTCAACAGCCTTAGCAACTGAGGTGTCATTATTGCCTGTCCTGACTCCAGAGACCGCAGGAAAGTGGGTTTTTATCACCGTGTTCCCTGTCCACACAGTTTGCAAGCGAGTGAGTGACTGACTCTTGGTGTCTGGCTCCAAATTTGGAATTCTCATCCAGCAACCCCCGCTGCCTCNAGGGTAAAGAGTAAGAAATGCCCTCAAACTGGAACTTAGTGTTTTGCTTCTAAATGTTTCTATTTCAGCTTGCATGTATTTTTGACATATTTTTTCCTTCAGTTAGTTCTCCCAAGATGCTGTTCTACCTCTCAGGAAACAGCAGAGCCATCTCCTATGCAGGCTGTGTGTGCCCTGTCTCTTATACACATCTAGATGTGTATAAGAGACAGGTGTTGAGGAGTACTTTACTCAGGGTTGGTCTCCTTTTCCAAAAATGTGGGGACCAGGGGTGTTTCAGAATGCTTGCTTAGACATTACCAGTTCAACATGCCTAACCAGGAAACCCCAAATCCAAAATACTCTGAAATCCAAAATACTTTAAAACCCAGAACTTATGTCAACTCTCAAAATTTTGGGGGGAAATTTCAGATTAAGGATAATTAGTCTGTTCTATTAAATTCTTGCATTAAAAAAGTCTCTAATTTATGATATTAGCTTCAATTGTAANGGATTAGGGGCAGGAGAGCAAGCTAAGCTGAGCATAGTGGCACATAACTGTAACCCCAGCCTCAAGAGGTTGAAGTAAAGTCTATGCAAGTAGCTCAAACATCGAGAACTTACCTCCAAGGACTCTTTCCAAACAAATATCCCCACAAAACAAAATAAAAACAAGAGTAAGATGAAAGCAAAGCAAGCAGAAAAGTAAATAAAGAATATTGTAGAAATTTGAAATTACACTTATTTATTTGCGTGTGTGTGTCTGTGAGTGTGTGTGTATGTGTGTGTGTGTGTGTGTGAGAGAGAGAGAGAAGAGAGAGAGAGAGAGAGAGAGAGAGAGAGAGAGAGAGAGAGAGAGAGAGAGAGAGAGAGAGAGAGAGAGAGCACATACCCACATGCTGCAGAGAACATATGGATGTCTGGGAACAATTTTCAGGAGTCGTTTCTCCTCCTCCCCCCAATCATGCGNGTCCTTAGGGATGGAACTTAGGTCCTCAGCCTTGGCNGCAAGCACCTACACTTCCCCAGACACCTCACCAACCNCTTGTAAATAAACAAGAAAAAAGAGTTGAGCAAGTAGGAAAAGCCCAAACCAGTCTAAAAAAAAAAGTTAGTAAACCTGAGAAAATCACAGATACTTGGAAATTGAAGAATACACTGTGTGGGTGTATCGTGTGGTGTATCTGCATGTGTGTTTACATGTTTCTGAATACGTATGTATGTGTATAGGAGCATGTGCACAAGGGTTTTCCTGCATGTGGAGGCCTGAAGGGTGTTTTCTGGATTTCTCTTCCTTTACTGAGATGGGGATGATCCTCCTGAAGCCAGCTTACTTCAGGGATCCCTGTCTTTGCCTCCCACATGCTGGGGTTACTGGTGGCCGCCAGGCCTTCCTTGCTTTTATGTGGCTTCTGGAGATCTGAACTCTGCTCCTCACATTAGCATGGCAAACACTTTTCCCCCAAGCCATTTTCCCAGTCCAACAATATGTCTTTTAAAATTAAATATTATTTTTTATTGTAGTGTGTGTGTTAATGTGTATGTGTGGGTACGTGTACCATGGCATGCGTGTGGAGTCCAGAGGATAAGTTTGTGGAGACAATTCTCTCCTTCCACCCTTTCACGGGTTCTGGGGATTAAACTCAGGCTGTCAGGGTTGCATCACCTCAGGCAGGTACACACTGAGCCATTTGCTCACCCAAATAATATACACTTTTGAATGAACAGTGCTGTGGTCATTTGAATGTAATTGGCACCCATAATCTCATAAGGAGTGGCACTATTAGGAGGCGTGGCTTTGTTGGAGTGAGTATGGCCTTGTTGGAGGAAGTGTGTCACTGTAGGGGTGGGCTATGCTCAGGATACTGTTGGGTGTGGCAGTTGACTTCCTCTTGTCTGCAAGATGTAGGTCTTGTCTGCAAGACTCTCAGCTCCAGCGCCATGTCTGCCTGCACACTGCCATGCTCCCTGCCATGATGCTAATGGGCTGAACCTCTGAAACTGAAACTGTAAGCGAGCAATCCCAATTAAATGTCTTATTTTATGANTTGTCATGGTCATGGTGTCTCTTCACAGCAATAGAAAGCCTAACTAAGACAAGTGTCATTCAAGAAATGAGTCATTGAGGAAATCAGGGATTACAGGAAGAAATTCTTAGAGTCAAATAAAAATGAGACCAGAATCTACCAGAAGCTTTAGGATGTGGCCAACAGAATCCTAAGACGAAAGTTTATAGTTATACGTGTCCACATTAAAAAATCAGAGAGCTTGTAAATAAATGGCCTAATGATATACCTCAAAGCTCTAGAAAAGCAAGAGGAATCCAAACTCAAAAGTAGTAGATGGAAAAAAAATAATAAAAAAATAGGTCAGAAGTTAATGAAACCGAATAAAACACAATGCATAGAGTCAGGAAGAGAGTTGGTTCTTTGAAATGATTGACAAGAGAGACTGACTCATAGCCAAACTAANAAAAATAAAGAGAAGACTCAAATTAATAAATTAGAAATGATAAATGAGTTGTTAGACACCAGCAAAATTCAGAAGAAATTCAGGTGTCTTAGAGTTTTACTGCTGTGAAGGGACACTATGACCACCTCAACTCTTATAAAGGAAAACATTTAACTGGCCTGGCTGACAGTTCAGAGATTTAGTCTATTATCTTCATGGTGGGAAGCAAGATAGCATGCAGGCAGACATGGTGCTGAAAGAGGTAGCTGAGAGTTCTACATCTTGTGCAGGGAACAGGAAGTGATCTGAGACACTGGGTGTGACTTGAGCATAAATGAGACCTCAAAGCCCACCCCCACAGTGACACACTTCCTCCAACAAAGTCACACTCCTAATAGTGCCACTCCCTTTGGGGGCCATTTTCTTTCAAACCACCACACAAACCTATAATTTTACCAACTAAACCTATACAAACCTATAATTATACCAATTAAACCTATACAATATACCAACTNTGGGAAAACTGAGACTANTTCTTCTAAAATCTTGCATGAGACAAGGTGTCCACTCTCTCCACTCTATTCAATATGGTGCTTAGAGTCTTAGCTAGAGCAGTAAGATAGGAGACAGATATACAAGGGATAAAAATAGGAAATTAATAGGTTAAACATCCCTATCTGCAGGTAACATGATTCTACACTTACAAGACCTCCATGGACTTCACCCAAACTTCCTGGATCTTGATAGACACTTTCAGTAAGGTATCAGGATACAGAATCAACGTATGAAAAAAATTCATCAGTTTACATCAATAATAAACATGCTAAGAAGGAAGTCAGGAAAAATATCCCATTCACAAGAGCTTGAGAAAGAAAAACAAAATATCTAGGAATAAATCTTATGGGAGACCCGCTCCCACTTTTTCCCCAGGGTACTCTTAAGGAGGGAGGCCTGAGAAATATTTAGATAGAAAGATAGAGGAGAGAGAAACAGAAACACAGGATAGCTTCGGGATGGCCTGGATCAATATCCACTGGCCCCTTCTGTTTCTTCAAAAGGGCTTTTTGTAGGAATGCCATGGGGTGGAGCAAAAGATCCCCCCCCCTAGCTCAGCCAAGTGCAGACCCTTCCAATCACCTGGTAACCATGCATGTGGTCAAGCAATCCTCTAATGCAGCCCTGCTGGGTAAAGCAAGCTCAGATCTCACTAGGCAACCTTTGTGGGCCTCCACAAAATCTAACCATGGAGGTAAAAGATTTCTATAAAGAAACTTGAGGCTCAGGCAGGTGCTAGCCAGCCACAAGTCAGCCCGGACCCTCAAGGCTCTGGTTGGCGGGAAGCAAGTATGTGGTGGAGAAATGGCAGGGAAAGAGAAGCGGAATGGTTCGTGTGCTGTGGAGAGAGGCAGAAAGGAAGAAAGGAAGGTGGTGAGGAGTAGGCTGATGTTGCCTCCTGGGGCCATGGTGATGTCAAGGGCCGGGCTGCTGCCCAGGGCCGTGTCTGGGTCTGTGGTACTGCTGCAGCCAGGGTCTGAGTTGACATCTGTGTCTCCTATTGCAACCAAAGGCTGCATGGTTGCCTGGGATCTGATCAGCCAACTGGGACCATGTTGGTGCTGAAGGGCCCTGCTGCAACCTGGGCCGTACAGACATGAGTGGCACATACTACCACCTGGTGCCATGTGACGTCAGGGCCAGGGCTGCAGCTAGGGGCCATGTCTGGGTCTGTGGTCCTACCACATCTGGGATCTGTGTTGAAGTCTGAGGCTCAGGTTGCCACTAGGGCCCACATGGAGGCCNAGGGTCTAGGCCACAATCTGTGGCCTTGTTGGAGTCTGGTGGCTATGCTGCAGCCAGGGCCATACAGATTTGGGTGGCCTGTACTGCCATTGATATGTCTTGGCAGAAGCCTGGTCCCAGTTGACACAATGATCCTGGGGGGCAGCACAGGCCCTTACTTAATTTTAGCTGTCTCTCCCCGTATTCCCTCCCTCATCCCCCCTCATCCCCTTAGAGGGAGTGTAAGAAAACTTACTGCAATATAAATTTCCTAAAATATACACATATATGAAGGTGATCTAAATAAATCTCCAAATAAAAATGAGACAGAGCCCCATCTGGACATCTCGTGTCACCAAATGAAATTTTAAGTACCAGGAATGGATTACATCTACTTGAGTTGTTGGCCAAGGGGATTCCAGGGGAAGCCGCAAACAATCCAGGCTATTGCCAAGGCTATAAGTTGCTTTCCACAGGCTGACAGCAAGGACCTATTGCTGAAGATAACACCTACACAACCCACTGAACAACNAGAAGTTGAGCTGGTGCCTACCTAGAGCTTTTACTCTCTGGGCTAGTGTTCTTTGTACCAGAAGGTATTCTGCAGGCTATCAGAGGAAAAACATAAACACCGACTGTGCTACAAGCCCTTTGATCTANAGTGGTGTCCTGCCTGCAAGAAATGTTAGTAAAATGGTGGCACAAAGCTTATAGAAAGAACCAACCAATATCTGATTTGACTTAAGCCCATTCCATGAGTTGGAACCCATATTCGATGATGCTTGGGTGACCAAGAACCTGAGACTAGATAGCCAAGGGATGTAGGGAAAACCTAATACTAAAGGAACTAGTAATAAAATGGCTCCTAACGACATTCTNNTGTACTCATAGATCCCTGCCTTGCTCAGTCATCATCAGAGAAGCTTCNTTCTGCAGCNGATGGGAACNAATACAGAGACCCACAGCCAGACAATATGCAGAGAGTGAGACACCTCGGAACTCTCAGCCTTAATCTTGGTATTTCCACCAATTTTCTCCCTCCAGGGTTCAGAGAACCCTCTGGAAGAGGAGAGAAAAAGTGTTTAATAGCCAGAGGGGGTGGAGGACACCAAGGAATTAAGGCCTCCTAAACACAACAGGACCAATGCACATACAAACGTACAGAGGCAGCATGCACAGGGCTTGCACGGGTCTGCAGCAGATGGGGTCCTAGAGCTGAAAGAAGAAGTGGACTCACGCCTCCATCCCTAACCCAGAAGCAATCTTCAATTGATNAGCACTTGCAAATGAAAATTTAGTTTTCTTCGAGGCAGTCTCACTGGGGAAATAAACTACTCTTAAGGGTTGGCTGCATGCCCAGCAGTAGATGGCCAACAGAAAACAAACTCAGTAGCATCTTTGGAGGTTCCTTGTCTCATAATGCTATGTCAGGGCCTTTTCTTTTCTTACTTTCTTTTTTTATTTTATTATTTTTTTTTGCCCTATGAGTCCTTTGTATGTATATTATGGCTTTCGATTTTGTGATTTTATGGGATTCCTGAATGTGCAAACAAATGGGTCTCTGTATCTTTATCTTTTACTTATGCCTTCCCTTGTTCTGTTTTCCTTCTATTTTTTTTTTGCTATTCTGATTTGTTCCTTTTTGTTTTACCTTATTGTATTTTGTTATTATCCCTTCAATGCCTGTTTGTTTTCTAAGGGGTGACAGAAAGGGTATGGATCTGGATGGGAGGGGAAGGGGGAACTGAGAGAAGTAGAGAGGAGGAAAACCATAATCAGAATATATTGGGTGGAAAAAAGGTATTTTCAATGAAAGAAAAAGAAAGCATGTAAGAGACAGAAGCTACAGAGGAGAATTGTGAAGTTCTATCTTCTGGGCNATAGAGTCAGGGTCACAAACTCAAACTTAGAGTGACTATGGTACCTGTATTCAGTTTGCACAAGAGTGACCCTGTCAACAATCAGGCACAGGTGGAGCAGGCATAATATCCTTTTGTTTTTCAAGTCAAACCTATGTAGCCCTGGATGTCATGGAACTCGCTCTGTAGACCAGGTTGACCTCAAACTCAGAGATCTACCTGTCTCTGCCTCCAGAGCGCTAGGATTGAAAACATGCACCTCTAAGCCTAGCACGTAAGATTATTTTTTAAGGTTCATTTTTCAAGACAAAAATGCCTGAGTGGCTTAGGTGGTTCCGTATCAGGTGAGTGGGAAAACACTGGACTTCTGCTGGCATCTTCTAGTCTAGCTATGACCCTGCCTCCATATACACACTGAAGGTTTAGAATAGAAAATTATTAACAGCTAAGCTTGATTGCCTAATGAGAGAGTTTATGTAAAAAGCTTTAAATTAAAAAGTATATAAAATGTAGAGCTAAATTCTCACATGGTCTTTGTTGAGAAATAGACAAATATATGTGGCAGATGATATAGGATTGTNACCCCTGAGTACTCAGACAGTGAGGAAAAGGAGNAANGGCCCATGTTCATGGTTATAAAAATTGTTTTNTACATTCTATCAGTGTGTCTGCTATTGGTCTGGGCTGGTATCTGACCTTGCTAGATCATAAAAANAAACTGCTTAATTTTGCTGCTCTGGCTCTCCAGTGCTCATTATTATAAAGTGGGTACCTTGTTCTTCATATTTTGGAGGGTTGTCTTAGGGTCTCTATTGCTGTCTTAAAGCACTATGACCAAAACCAACTTGGGGAGGAAAGGGTTTATTTCATCTTAGCCCATCACTGTCATAGCCCATCACTGAGGAAAGTCAGGGCAGGAACTCAAACAGGTCAAGAACTTTGGGCCAAGGTCTAATGTAGAGGCCATGGAACAGTGCTGTTTACTGGCTTGCTCAGATGATCCAGGACCATCTGTCTCTTGTAGGATGGGNCCACTCACATCAATCATTAAGCAAGAAAAGGCACCATAGGCTTGCCCACAGGCATTCCTCAATTGAGGTTCCCTCTTCCATAGTGACTCGATCCTGTGTCACATTGACATAAAAGCTAGCCAGCACAGGGGTCATGCAGGGTTTCTGTATGGGGGTGGGAATCCCAAGAAAGTGGGAGATGCACCCCATCTCCCTTTTGGGTGGCCTGCTGTATCAGAACTTTGTATCTCTCCAACACTTTAGAAAAGACCCAAGACAATTTTGAGAGCTGCAAAACTGATGTGGCAGAACTTGGAGAGCNCTCCNGAAGAAAGAGACCCCTTAACTGGGACAACCAAGCAACTTTGTGTGTGAACCAAGGTAGGTAAATTGGACTACAGTACTGCTTTGGTGGCTGGATATTTACAGAGGTCAAGAAAATATGGCTCAAATGTATCCCTGATATGAAGTGGGTGCAGAGACTCCCTCTGTGGTTTCATGTTCCCACAAGGATGTGGAGGATCACTTAAGCAACTGCAAGGACCCAGGTCATCTCAATGTGTGTAGAGGTTGAGTGTGTAGCAAAGCTCAGACACAGAGACTAGCCAGTTGGCCTAGAGATCCAAAGAAAGGGAATGAGGAATTTCCCTCCAACATTCCCCCTGGGTGGTCCATTAGGGAAAATGTTGAGGCTCTGGGAAAGTAATTCCCAACCCAAAGGAAAGGAAAACTAGAAAATGATCAAATATTGTTTCTGCAAGTTCTTCCTGCAGTAAAGCTTTCTTTAACTCAGGCTCTGTGAGACCACAGAGGGGGGGGAAGTGTGAAAACCTAAATGGTGACAAAGTTTGCCTGAGACTTGCAACAACAACAACAGTTTGATAATTATATATATATATATGTGTGTGTATAATTATATATGGATATAAACAAAAGCTGCTACAGTTGGTCATGTGTGTAATTTGGATTCAATTAGGAAAGATGCTGTGAGTAGGTGAGAGATATTTATAAAAATGGAAATATGAGGTTGTATTTTTGGTAAGAAGGATTAAAAAGGAGAATATTTTTTGATAATATAGATTTTTGTATGAAATATAAGAATTTTTCCTAAAACTTTGAGGACAAAATAAAAATAGCTGAAGCCAGAACACGGAGAATGTGATTAAGTTGTCAAGGCTTATGGAGGGAGGCGGGATGTCAGGATTGTGTATATTTGCTGGTCAAAGGTTACTATAGTTTGTAAGCTCATTGTGATCCACTCATGATANTGTTCACAAGAACTGGCTCAGAAAAGCAAAGGATGTTTGTCTAATCACAATAATGACTTGTATTTTGCTTTGTTAGTGTTTAACCATTTGGGGATTAAGTCATAATGAAATCAGGATTTATTTAAAGTGTTTTTGTTGTTGTTGTTGTTGTTGTTTGTTTATATTTTTTAACAGAAGCTTTATCTAAATGTTACACAAAAGTTAAAATTACAAGACTGGAAAGCTCTCCTTCTGGGTGTTCAACAAGGAAAGCTTGGAGGCCCACACTGTTGTGAGTTAAGTCCACCAGGAAACACACACAGACACTCTTAAAGCCGAAAAGAAAGTCTTTATTGCCAGCTGGCAGCTGCACACAGAACGTGTCCAAATCATGCAGCCCTGAGCATCACAGTTGTTTGTCTTTTGCACAAAAACCACATCCTCTTTGATACACTTCAGTTAGCAAAAACAGTTAACTGAAAGTGAAACTACAGAAGCCAAAACACAAAGTTAGGACCTTCAGGGAACTTTTCTGNGTCCTGTAACTGTGGAATAGGTCTTTGATGGATTAGGTCTTTGTTTCCATTTTAACAGGTATTGGGGCCTAAGTGGTGGGTTTTAAGGTCAGAATGGTGTCTCCAACATGGTGTCTCCAACATGGTGTCAGTTGTGCTAAGGTCTGGGGATCTGTTANAATATGTGGGAGGCCAGCTCCCACCTTTTTAAGGGTTCCTATGAGGAGGAGAGAAGGATAAGAAAATATTAGATAGAAAGAAGCCTAGATGATGAGAGCATAGACAGAAACACAGGATAGCTCCAGGAAGACCTAGGTCAATAGCCTTTTCCGTTTATTCAAAGAATAAATTCAAAAGAATAAATTCAAAGGGGCAAGGTAAAAGGTAAAAGACCTCCCCCTTGGTAGATCAAAGCACACTGCACAGCCAAGTGTAGACTCTTCCAAACACCTGGTAACCACATCCGTGGTCAATCATCCCCTTATGCAGCCCTGCTGGGTAAAGCAAGCTCAGATTCTCTGACATTGAGTAAGGTCTCACTACGAAACCTCTTTGGGTCTCTACAACAATAGCAAAGAAGAGAAGATTAAAAAAATAATAAGAAGGACAGCTAATACTTTGGTCCTTGTCTTCCAAGGTCAGCCAGGACCCAGAGTAGGATAGGATCCATCGGGAAGTCAGCTGTCCTCTTAATCAAAGAGGACAAACAATAGCTGAAGATTGGATTCTCTGACTGATACCNGTGCTGTAGAGGAAAGAGAAGAATACTATTTACTATATAATAATGAGCACCAGGGACTCTGGGCAGCNAAAGTGAGGCATTTTATTTCATGGTCTTGCAAGGTCTAGTGTGAACCCAGACAAATGGTAGGTGGATCAACAACACGCAGAGGAGTTTAGTGATGCTTGAGACAACTTCCTTCCTCCATTATCTTCTTGGCTAAGTACTCAGGGGGTACAATCTTCTGTGTCATCCTCTGCTTACGCTTGTCTGTTTTTAATGGTATCTCTGCACTTTACATCCTGCTCATTTAAAAGCTTTTCAGATGCACTTTGTCATGTCTGCTTGGAATCCCCCAACTGTCATCTGCTGCCCAGCCGAGATATAGGGTGACTTCATAAGACATCTAACTCACATAAGCAACAGTAGCATGGCCTGTATTTGTGTTCTGGACAGAGATANATTTTCTGTAGAGGAAAAGGACTCAATGGAGAGAGGCCTGGTACTTATGCTTCCTCATGAAGCTACAAGGTCAGGCAGAATCTGTGAGAAGCTCCCTTAGATGACAGGATCAGATTGTTTACAGATAAGTCATCTATGGTAATTGACAGGGGGAAAGCCAAGAAGGACCAAAGGCCTGTCTCCATATAACATGTTGTATGGCTTCCCAAATCTTAGTGGGTCTATGAACCACTATGAAAACCTAAGATTGATTTTTTTAAAAACCACATACTGCAATATCTTCACTTTGTCATCACTCGGGTCCAAGGGACTTCTTTCCCAGACCCCTTTCTGGGTTGCGGTCCATNAATTCCAGTACCTGGAGAAATGACAAGCCTCAGCTAAGCTGGGAAGGCCCCTTCCAAGTCCTTCTGACCACCGAGACCACCATACANACAGCAGAAGGCGGCGGGGGGGCTCATTATAATTGGGCTAAGAGATGGTGGCAGAGACTCTAGGAGGAATAAAATCGACGAGAATGTATGAGATTCCCAGGGAACCTTTAGAACTAACTCTAAGAAAAACTATCAACAAACCCAAGGGAGATTAGAGGCTCACACTCTCCTATGGATGGTTCCTATCCAACACTCACACAGGCAGCCTCAGTTAAACTAATGGGTTACAAAGCAAAACCAAAAGTCATTAATCTCAGAATGGGACTGATAGGGATGGGAAGGAGGTAAGAACAATCTGGATACATCTTATAAATGCATTAAATTGTCAAAGAACAAAATTAATCAATCAAAGATTAGGAAACAAAGAAAAGTAATGAAGTTAAAGAATATTATGTAATACTAGTATGTGTTAAGTTTTAGACCAGGGGCTAATCAAGCCATACCCACTTGCAGCTTCTGTAAAGAAAATAGGAAGCCTGTTTATGAATCTCTAACCCATTAACAGACTTGCATGTGTCGGAGAGAATGATAGGCACCATTCTCACATTCCCAGTGAAGTTTANAGGCTCATGTTGCCAGACTAAGGGGCATCAGAGGGCAGCCAGCATAATGGGAACAACTCCATAAGATGTGTCCCTCCATTCCATTAACCCTCTGCACACTCCTTCACTGGAAAGCTGGCCCATGCTGTGGCCTACTCATTATCTGTGTAGTATAAAACCTCCTCCTTCCACTGAGATCTGTAAGAGTGGACAGCCTCCTGGACCAAAGTCTCTTCAGAGCTCCTGCAATGCTGTCTTCAATGTCTATGGTACTGGGACCTGAACTTTCCTCAGAGCCCCCTGTAGAGGGCACTAGGTCCTCATGCTCACAGATAGCAATAGAGAAACCAGGAATGTTATACGGGCAGGCTTTTCTCTTCAACAGAAGGGATTTACACCTGTTCCACTCAGAAGGCTGGAGTGGATGTTGTTAATAGCCTTGTCATCCTTGCTATTCTGTAGAGCCAGGCTTCACCTGAATCCTCCATTCTTATGAAAGAAGTCCCAAGTACTCTGCAAAAGAGTTTACTCTTGTGCTTATTACAAACCCTTCCTCCCTAGACTCTCATCCTGAGCACTGCTTCTCAGTCAATAGAGCGCATCCTTACAAAAGAGCTCACAGGCACTTTGCAAAAGAGATGTGCTTTGCAAAGGAGTTTCAATGTGGTTATGTCCTAAGCTTTATTGTGATAATTGTCACAAGGAAATCTTTCTCCAGAGTTGTACTATGTTTAAATATGTCAAAAATAAACTGCTTGGGGTCAGACTCTAGAAGTTTGAACCAGCCCAGGTAACTAATATGTCGTGCTGAACCATATTTTCTTCTTGCTCTAGCAGATCATTTCCCTGCTGGCAGTAGAGCTTGCAGGAGTTCCCACAGTCCCTGCCATGCTGTTGTCTGTCTGTCCACAGCATTGATAACTCTCCTAATAAACATTTCACCCCAAAGGACATTCTAGCTCAGTGTCCCCCTTGAACTCCAAGCCCAAAACCTTTCAAGATGAGCAAGAAGTGACAAAAAGAAGTTCAGAAGAGGTTGGTGGGATTCNTAATATGGATCACATATTAATATAAAATGAACTGGAGAGCAAAGAGAAGAATAATTCCANAATAAGACCTTTACATGTAAATGATTATGGAAATTAGGAAAAACAATTATATTTTCATTTAAAATATTGCTTTAAAACATACTTTTAAACAGTTGTATCTACATACTAGTAAAGGAAAACTGCAAACTAAAAACAAAACAAAACAAAAACCCACCATTTAAAACAAAACCAAAAAACATTCAGAAGAAATATCTTACAAAAGATATACAAGCTAACAATAGAAAATTACAAAATATTGTTAAGAGATATTTGGTCATGGGGGAGAAAAAATGGAAGGCTCAAGTTGGGACAACTCAATACATAAGTGCAAATGTCAGCCCTCCACCAATTGGCCTCTGGAGTCAATGTATTCTAAACCAAATCTCTCAGATGATTTTTATTTAGACAATGTTGGTCTGATATCAACCAATTTGGAAATGTAAAGNACCTAGAACAGCCATAATAAGTTTGAAAAATAAGAACAAAATTGAGGGTGAGCCTTATCCTAAGTTCCATAGTAGAGTGATAGTCAAGGCAACACGGTATAGGTACAAAATAGACAGATGATGGGCTAGCTTAGGGAGTCTGGGAATAGACCACACACATAACCTCCAACAAAGGTCAAAGGAAATTCATTGGAGGTAAAAGAAATGTTGCTGGTACAGCTTGATACCATACCCTTCAAAAAGAAAGGAGGAAGGAATGAAGGGAGTGAAGTAGGTATGTAGGGAAGGAGGAAAGAAGAAAGGAAGGAAGGAAGGAAGGAAGGAAGGAAGGAAGGAAGGAAGGAAGGAAGGAAGGAAAG
>LZPO01087208.1:29036-45215 GCA_001675575.1 Neotoma lepida | reverse complement strand
AATGCATGATAGATGTAATATAAAACCTACAATTATAAAATTTCTACAAGAAACGAAGGAAAGTCTTGTTGACTGGATTAAATAATAGAACGTAATTTATGAGAAAAAATTGAACTTTATAAATTCTTTTTAAATGCTCTTGAAAAGACATTACTAAGATGATGAAAAGAAAAAGCTTGGCTGCTAGTTTGAAAATTGCATGTCTGTAGTCTGTAGGTCATGATCTGATAGGGAGCTGCTAGCCAGGATCTAGAACTCTCAAAATATTATAGGAAAATAAGCATCCCAGGGTGTTTGAAGACAAAAGCATCTCAAGCAAGCAAATGAAAAGATGGGCAGTATGATGGTCCTTAGGGAAAAGGAGATTGAAGACACTTGGACATTCTATAATGGCTGACATTTAGAAGACCAGCTACATCAAGAACTGGTCAGGACGGAGAGACACTAGAGCTATTNTACTATAATATGACTGAGAGAGAGTTTGGCAGTTTCCTAAAAACTCCAACACACCCACCTTCAATCTAACTACTTCCATTCTCTATATTTATTTATCACATGGTAAAACATAGGTCTATGCAAAGACTTCAAATGTTTGCAAAGGCTAAATTAATTTTCTGTATGACAAACTACTATGAATATGGCAGCACAAGCCAGATACTGCTTTTCTCTTCTAGTTTCCTAGATCAGAACTCTGGACTTGGCCTGGCGTGGGGCTCAGGCTTGCATAGAGCTGAGGCTGGGTGTTGCTTAGGTTGCATTCCTTTCCAGAGCAGGAGCCTTTTCTGGTTTCCACTGCTGTTTGCAGTGTTTCTTTAAGTGGTAGGGNCTGAGGTCTTTCAGTACTTTGTTGATGATCAGCTGTGCCCTCCTATCACCTCCTTGAAGCAGCTGGCAGTTCCTTGCCTTGTGGCCTTTCCCTAACACCACAGCTCTCTTCTTCAAAGCCTTCACAGGACCCTCTCAGTTGGCTGAGATGGAATCTTCCATGAGCTACCATAGTGACAGGCGTGACAATCCCATCATCCTCAATACATATCGAGTTAGCTATCAATCAGCAAGGCACAGCTTCAGTCTGTACTCACAGAAGGGATTAGACAAGACTGAATCATTGCTCATAGGATGGATTTGCCAAAGCAGCTTTGATAGGTACACAGCCAAACTGGAAATGACTCCCAAGTCCATCTGTGGCTGAGTGGATAAACTCTGGTAAACACTGAAGTGCTGGATAGCAACTCAACACACAACTCTCTAAAGCTGAGATAAATGAATTTCTGTTGTTTCTAAGCTACCAAGTTTTGTATTTTGTATAGCAGTCCAAAGAGACCAAGACACAAAGGTATGGAGTTGTGCTGGAGAGGGTGCCCTTCTGACTCATGAAGGGCATTGCGGTTTAGGAAGGTGAGAGAGTCATAGAGGACGTTTCATCAGCTAGATATAACCCCCAAATCCCCTTCCCNGAGGAACATCTTTCATAGGTGCTATGTAAGCTNCCGAGGGAGGCAAACAATCCAGTACTTCCCAGATATGATGCTTCTGAACCACACCAATGGCCAGGATGGCNAGATGTCCTTCAAGTGCAATAGTGACACTCATTTCTTGGCAGCTTGTATAACTGGACATAGGCCCACTTAACTGGAAGAAAATCATACCCGATCTGGAAAAGCAGCCAGCTACCTTGACTAGTGAGCTCATGGGGCCTAGAGAAGAATGGACTATTGCGACTTTCCTAAACCACTATCATTGCTAATTGCATCTAAACACTCACCTTTATTGTCCAAGAGGAGTGCAGCTTTCATCACTCATCAAAGAAACTAGTCTTTGAAGTGGACAGAAATCATTACAGAAAGCCATAAGCAGTAAAAATGAAGAGAACATCTGATCATAGGGTGTGAAGCCCAAACTGATAAGTCTACAGTACAACCCCCACCCCCATTTAAGACTCAGGGAACATCGCAGAAAAGGGGATAGAAAGATTGTAAGAATCTGAGGACTAGGAAGTTTTCTGTGAGATTGTGTCTCTTAGAAATGACAGGGAAATACAGGCGCTTAAGCAAACCCAGCAATGGCAACACCAATAGAAATATGAACATGAAAAGGAAAACTCTTACAGGGCCCCACCCCTTGGCTAAGAGATATAGGCAAGTAAGCACAGTTGGTTGAAGGACAACTAGTCTTTACCAGAAAGGCCCCCTGGTAGGTTACCCAGTACCAAGTGGTCAGCCCTAAAACATACACTTACGAGCAACACTAAATGGACTCAGCAGGTTGTATTTTACATATTCACACACANTAATAATTATAAAGAAGGCACACATTTGAGTTAGATAGGCGGTCAGGAGAAGAGTTAGAAGGAGGAGTAGGAGGCAGAAATAATGTAATATTTAAATTTTTTAATTGAAATNAAAAAATGAAAATGCTAAAAGTATCATCTTGCCTAATGATTTTAAAAGCTTCATGNCAGAAGGACAGGAATAAGAGTATGTGTCTATCCTATATATCTAGAGGAAAAGATTTCCAGTCCTGGTGATCAATTGGCCCAAAGTGATGTGAACCTCCAGCCTTTGTCTGCAGATTGTCCCTCCGACTGAAAGAAGGAATCAGAGGCAGGAGGATGACGGTGGAGGTGGGGAAGAGCGAGAATGAGCTCCCCCTGGGGCCATTTCAGATGCACATGGTACTCTCAAGTCAAGATACTTTTTAAGGAAATGAGAAACATCAGAACAGAAGAACCTGGGTGGCTGGTAAGACTGATAGATTACGTGAGATGGCGTAGAGAAGGGCACTGGGCTGAGAGTCAGTAGAACTGATGCCTCTACTGGAGAGTCAGCATGAGTGTGGAAACAGAAGGGCAGTCACACCACCCTGCTCTGTCTCTATTCCCGACCTCACTTACTCCACTACAGATATCAGGGCTACAGGAAATGAAAGCAAGTGTGACCTCCTTGTCCTGAAGGGAAGGGATTAAGTGGAAAAGAAATATCATATATAGCAGCTGATGACAAAGAAATGCTTTTGATTAACTATCATGGTCCATTTGGGGTTTGTTTCCACATATTTGCCATCCTGAAATTGCGTTGGAGACATGGCTCAGAAACCTACCTTCTGTGGCTGTGACCACCACCTAAGGCATCTTCCTCTACNTCCAGGGTAAGCCATTTGTAATAGTTCTCATCAGGAGTGAAAGAACTCTTAGTTGTACCAAGTCAGATATGGACTGTGACTTGGTTCTTGGCTGTATGTGGCATTTGCTGAAGGAGGAAAAACCTGGGACAGCTGTCAGGATTTTGTAACCCTGGTTGGGGGTTGGGCAGAGAGAACAAGTGGGCAGCAAAGGTGACAGGGATTATGATCAGTTGAGGCCTTACTGTCTGAACTATTCCAGGCCGACCTGGGGCATTTAGTTAACCAGGGGAGTACCACAGGATCAGAAGCCATGCTGTAGAATGGCTTTATATTTTGAAGAAATAAAGATTGCCTGACAACTAGACCCAGAGTTGGACTTACATGCATACATAGATATGTATTGGTAATATATGTAGACATGTATTGGTAATATATATAGATATGTATTGGTAATATATGTAGACATGTATTGGTAATATATATAGATATGTATTNGTAATATATGTAGACATGTATTGGTAATATATGTAGATATGTATTGGTAATATATGTAGATATGTATTGGTGAGGGTNTGGCAATAAGTACTGTTTTGAAAGGCATAGCCAAGGGGCTGGACAGGCGCTCAATGTTTAAGAGCACATACTGCTTTTCCAAAGGGCATGAAATTAGTTCCCATTACCCACACCAGGCAGCTTTTAACTCCAGCTCCAAGAGAGCTCTCTCCTCTGGCCTCCTTGGGGATTGCATACACATGCACATGCTCACATACACAAACANATACATGTGATTAAAGGTAGAAAATAAACAATCCTTTAAGAAAGTGAGTAGCTGAGAGACCCNGTAAGCATGGCTGGGATTACTCAGTATTACATTCTTTGGCAATCTTAACAAGTCTAGATTATAACCAGAAGATAGGTTCTACTGTGCAGCATGTCCAAATGTGACATCAACTAAAGGAATAAAGAGTACAATGACAGCTGCCGTTGATATATCTGACTTAGACAGTGTGTGAAGGAAAGAAGGGCTGCAGGCCATGGCAGGGATGCATTTTGTTGTAGAAGAGTCATGGTGTATGTACAATTGAGGCAGTGAAAAGATAGGGAACAAAGGAGACGGTTAGATATGAGGGGATGCCTGGTGGCATCTCCTCCCTTGACTATAGAAGACACGTGAACCTAGGCAGNTACAGGTAAAGTCACAGTTGCCTCTACTTGGGTTCTGTCCAGTCCCTGACATGCCTTTCCCTCCTTTCCCCCTTCAGCATTTTTCCTAATCCACCTGTTGCTGGTGTGAACTTAGTTCCAGTACTCTATGGATTGTGGGAAAACGGAAAAGCAGCATTGACAGAACGCTGCAGTGNACATTTGATTTTGTCTAAATCAGTTCCAAACAAGAACAGAGCTTGAAAAACCTGAAGCAAGCAATTCACTGATTTATACTTGTATTTTGTACTTGCAGAAAGATGAGGCCGACAGGGGTAGAGAGCAGCTGTGTGGTTCTCAGCATCTTCCATGGTTGTTCCAATGAGGCTGTGTGGCACCTGGGTGGTTAGAAAACCCTTGCATGTTACTTCTCATAGTCCAGAGAATCTAGGTTAAGGGCATTAGTCCAGGCAACCAGCTTGTCCACTTCATCTTCCCATGATTCTTTTGTCTCATTTTCTTCTGGCCAACTTTCATTTTGCCACTTCTTTTGTAGTTCATAAAACCCTGTTTTACCATCTAAAGACTCATTAGAAACCTCAGCTGTGGTGGGGAACACAAAAAACAGAAATTTATTTGACTTAGTGGGGTAAACAGTGAGATAAAATGCTACAATCATCTGAATGATAACATACAACCTTTTAAAACACTTTTTTATAGAAAATGTGTGTGTGTGTGTGTGTGTGTGTGTGTGTGTGTGTGTGTGTGTGTGTGTTTATGCATGTGAGTTCGGTGCCTACAGAAGCCAGGAGAGGACACTGGATCCCCTGAAGCAGGAGTTGCAGATGGTTGTGAGCTGGCCTACACGGGTGCTGGTAACCGAACTGCTGTCCTCTGCAATAGCAGTAAGAACTCTTAACTGCTGAGCCATCTCTCCAGCCTGCTCCCTTTTAAAACCTTCATTCTTTCCTTTTTTCCTCAACCTTTTCATTACTCATTCGTTCATCTAGCTGACCTATATTTACANTATGCACCTATACAATATTTACATATATGCACTGGTTTACAGTTGCATTTTAGGAAAACTCATTCTGCCAGCAACCTTGCTGAGAAGGAAGGTAGATTCTTCCCCAGTTTCAGCCTCAAATTTATCACAAGCTGTGGGAGAGTGTGAGCAGAGGATCAACTCAGATAGTCAGAATTTCTGGCATATAAAATCTCTGAGCCCATATGTGTGTGTTGTAGAAATTTCATACAGAAGATGATATGGCCAAGAGAGAAGTGCTGTTAGAACTCTTGGGAAACTTCTAGAGATGCCAGTATGGGCTGAGCATGCCTTATGAGAACTAGAGAAAACCAGTTATTTTGGATTTCTGGAACATCTGCCTGCACATAATGAAATATCTTGGGATGGCCCAAGCCTAAACACAAAACTTATTTGTAGTTGGGAGAGGGTGAATGTGATCAGAACACACTGTATGAAATTCAGAAAGAACTAATAATAATAAAAAACACTTGTTTCATATACACCCCATGACCTGAAGGTAATTTCATACAATGTGTTAAATAATTTTACACATGGAACAACATGGCAATATATCCACACTCAAAAGTTTTGGAGCATTTCTGGTATCAGATTTTTGCATTAGAGATGCTCATCCTATATCTGAATTGAATGGAAAAGAATGCCTAGGTACTAGAATATTAAAAAGAGGGAATAGTTGGGCAGTGGTGGTGTAATCCTAGCACTTGGGAAGCAGAGGAGGCAGATCTCTGTGCATTTAAGCCTCGTGCATTCAAACTTATTTGAGCTGAGCAATAATTTATTATTATAAATAATAGCTTAGATATAAAAGAACAAAACCAAACTTAATCCAATTTACTTGGAGATGGGGTGACAACCATCCTTTGGACAAAGTGGTTGCTACTGCGCGCTGATGATTTATTTTCTCTAGCAAACTGACGCTTAATGAGCTCAAACCTGTAAAATAGGAAAAAAAAGGTGTCTATAAACTATGGGAAGCGTACATTAATTTGAGGAAGATAAACCAAACAGGTTGAATGAAACAGAAAGGTAGAACACGGGCTGGGAACGAGGGGCTTGGGACATGGTGCCATTCTGAGCACTGACCAACATCGACATTATTTTAATCTGTGCTTTCCAAAGGAGCAGGAGTGAAAGAAAATAATGTGCTGGGGTAAATATGGTAAATCCTGTCACATTGCAAAGGTAAAAATAGCATGCTGCATAGAAGTGCCACAATGGCAAATGACCACAAACTTGGTGTCTTAAAATGTCCCCTTTGCCCCTGCCCTATATGTGTCTGGGACCCCCAGTGGATGTCTAGAACCAAGGCTAGTGCCAGGCCCTACATATATAGCTTCTATACATACATACATATATTTAATGCCTCTTTTTTCTTAACTTGTCACCCTGACCTCTGCAGGGAGGGACAATGACACTAAGACACATTTCTTTTTCTCTTCTCACAAACGGAAGATCCAACCCTAGGAACCTCCGCATGTTTTCCTTTGCTGATTAAGTCAGCCATTGTGCTTTCAGGAGGCAGTTAACAGCTTCTTTGGCATGTCAAAATTACTTCATCGTTACCCATGTGCTTTGCAGTCTGGTATTAAGGGAAAAAAAAAGGGCTTCCTGTGATACTGTCACAGTGACTGATAACCCAGTCAGTTACTGAGTGACATGGGTGGATAGTGTGTGGAGTGCTGGACGGAGAGCCAAGTCCCACTCTGGGTGAGAAGGTGAGGATATGGGACTGCCAAATTTCATTATGTTACTCAGAATGTATGCATTTGAAGAACTATTATTATTTTTTCTAGATTTTTCTACTTTATATTTTTAGGCTGTGGTTGTGTCTTAGTTAGGGTTTCTATTGCTGTGAGGAGATATCATGACCATGGCAACTCTTATAAAGGAAAAAACATTTAATTGGGGTGTCTCGCTTACAGTTCAGAGGTTCAGTCCATTATCATCATAGTGGGAAGCAAGTCAACATGCAGGCAGACATGATGCTGGAGAAGGAGCTGAGGGTTTTTACATCTTGACCCACAAAGCAACAGGAAGTGGTCTGAGATACTGGGTGTGGCTGGAGCATATGAGACCTGAAAGCCTGCCTCCACAATGACACACTTCCTCCAACAAGGCCATATCTACTCCGACAAAGCTGTACCTCCTAGTAATGCCATTCCCTATAGCTTATGAGGAACAATTACATTCACACGACCACAGGTTGACTTTGGATAACTGAACTGTGGGTAAGAGGGCTACTACAGTAGACATTTATTCTCATACAGCTTGAGAGGCTGGAGGTCTGGGTTCAAGGTCTCTCCTCTGAAGGTTCCAGGAAGAAATTGAAAAGAAATCTTTCACTTCTGGCTGGCTTCTACTGGCTCCCAGCAACCTTCAGGTCCCTTGGCCCACAGTTACAGTATTCCAACCTCTGTCTTCACTCTGTTACATAGCTACCTCTCCTGCTGTGTCTCTATATGTCTTGCACTCTCACATTGTCTCTCTTGCTCTTAAAACAAGGTGCAGGCAGGCTTCAAACTCCACCTATTCCTGCCTCAGCCTCCTGGGCACCGGGCTTTCAGGAGTGTGCCATCATGTCCAACTCTCTTCTCACAGGACCAAAGTCTTGGACAGGACACCCCTAAGTTCAGAGTGGCTTCATTTTAGGACACAACCCAGTCCAATATGGCTTCATCTTAGGACACAGGCCAGTTCAGTGTGGCTTCATCCTAACCAACTTTATCTGCAGACATTGCCTTTTTAAATTATTATTTTTGTTTTATTAATTTTTTTCTTTTTCTTTTTTCTTCTCGCATAAAATATATCCTGACTGAAGTTTCCTGTCCCTCTACTTCTCCCAGTCCTCCCCCACCTCCCCTCTCCCCTAGATCCACTGCTCCTCCACTGCCCTTCAGAAAAGAGCAGGTCTCCCATGGATATCAACTGAATATGGCATAAGGAGATGCAGTAAGACTAGGCACAAACCCTCGTATCAAGGCTGGGCAAACAGACATTGCTTTTGAAACAAGGTCTTCGTCTGAGATGCACATGGGAAGGATAAGAAAGGAGAAAGGGGGCTCTATCCAACCCATTACATCAGGGAGATGTTTTAACAGAAAAAATCATGACTTCTGGAAAAACTCACAAGGCTAGGTAAAGATGACGGAGAGCCTAAGTCAAGCTATCAAGATGTCTGAAGGATCAGTATAGAATTGAAAATTTCCATATAAAGTTTAGGAACGAACCTTTCGGAACAAACCATGTCTTTTTTTAAACCTTTTAGTGAAAAAGTTGTTAATAAAAATCAAGAGGCATAGAGGNATTCTTGTTCACGGGTGTCACCCANTTATTTAACACTACTGAAAAGCTCCTCTAGTCCCTTTGCAGTCTCCACCTCGTGCCACACACTACTCTACGGCTGACTGGGGCTGGAAGAATGAGACAGACAAGGAGACACACCTCTGTGAAGAGGAGACAAAATGGAACCAATATAAAAATCAAGATGGCTCAGCACTGATATATCCTACAATATTATGAAGTCCCCCAAAACAAGCACTGCGTAGGAATGTGACAGAGTCCTCTTTGCTCAGAGCCCAGTGGTGAGGCATTTGGTCTTTCACCCTTCTTCTGTATGATGCTGATTCTTCACAGATGTGTTTTATCAAGATGAGGAAGGCCTCCACACTCCCAGCCCTTCTGTTTGTTTTCTTGATACAGATTTTTTGATGCACTGTGTAGTCAGAATGGCTTCAGACTTAACTCGGTAGCCCAGGCTGGCCTCCTGCCTCAGTCTCCTAAGTACTGAGATCACAGGTGAGTGCCGCTGTGCCCAGCTCTGTCTCTACTCTTGGTTGACTGGGAGTTCACTTCTCTTCACTACTGAGAAGGTCATTTGCACCTTCTTTCATCTTCTCTTTGATAGTTTTGGGTTTTTAACTGTTAAACGAAGATTATATTCCTGGTATAAAGCCCACTGAACTAATTTAAAAATAATTGTTAAAGTTACATGTTGCAATTGGTTGNATTATTTTAAATGTTGCCTTTATTTATGTACTTGGGGCATACTGACCTCCACTTTACATGCACTTGGCTTTCCTGTTGAGCTAACACCTTACGACAGGTGCTATGAGCTATTCCTTCCTAGTCTGGTTCTGAAAGATTTAGTGTACGTTTCAATTATTTTCCTAAGTGTGTAGAAAATTCTCTGCAGAAACCATCTAAGCTTAGTGTTTTGTAGAGATATTTTTAGGTCTAGACACAATTTATCAGATACGTGATTATTTAGATTATCCATTTATTTTCTTTATTTTTTTCCCTGCAGTCCTGAGGATCAAATCCATGGATGCTGCGTAAGCAAAAGTGCTGCCTCCTTGTCTTTTTTTTTCAAGACAGGGTTTCTCTGGGTAGCCCTGGCTGTCCTGGAACTTGCTCTGTAGACCGAGATGGCCTTGAACTCACAGAGATCCACCTGCCTCTGCCTCCCGAGTGCTGGGATTAAAGGTGTGTACCACCTCCACCTGGCTGTCTATTTAATTTTAATTAAGTCTCATTAGACATTGTCTTTCAAGAAATTTGCTCATTGTACTTATTGGTCTGAGAGCTTTATTTCAGAAAGATACATTTACTGGATATAGCATTCCAGGTTTGACAGTTTCAAGTACTTAAAGGTTGTCATTCACTGTATTTTGCTTTTACATTTTCTGGCATGATGTTATCCATTGTTCTCATTCATTCTCTAGATATGAATTAAAAAATAAACCTTTGCTAGCTTGTGGTAGCAGTGCGTGCGCATGTGTGCATGTGCTTGTGTGTGTGCCTGTGTGTGTGTGTGTGTGTGTGTGTGTGTGTGTTTTGTGGTGCTAGGGTTCATGCAGGGCCTTACTCTTGCCAAACAAGTACTTGACTGTTGAGCCACATACCCACCTCCCTTTGCTATTATAAGATTTTTTTTTTCCTTATCTCGGAGTTTCAGCAATTTGATTAGAATAGACTTTGGTATTTCTTAATATTTCCTTTTCTTAGGATTCATGAAGTTTCTTGCTATGTGACTTTAAGATTTTCATCAAATTTGGAAAATTTTCATCCTTAACAGTTTTCTTCAAATATTTTCCTGTCCCTTCTGAGTTGTATCAATTACATGCATCTTCCTTCATTTGATAATGGTCCCATGGCTCACTCTTGCTCTTCAGTCTCTTCAGTCTCTTCAGTCTCTTCAGTCTCTTCAGTCTCTTCAGTCTCTTCAGTCTCTTCAGTCTTCCCCCTTCTCTATTAGGAGTTTACATGGGGCTTGTTCTTCAAAAAAATATTAAAATTAGCATACAAATAGGTTTCATTTTCATATATATGTCATTATACACATGATATATGTATATATCATTAGACTTTATTCATATTTATTCTCTTGTGTTCCCCTCACACCCTGAATGTTATTGGAATTTTGATGGAGTTTGTGTTGAGTCTATCGGTCACTTTNGGTAATACAGTCATTTTCCTCATCAGTTTTAAGAGCTCGCTTTGCTGGATATAGTAGTTTTGGTTAGCAGTTACTTCCAGAGCTTGAGATACGTTACTCCACGCTTTTCTTGCTTTGTGGGTGGTGGAGGAGAGCATTGACGGTATTCTTCTGTGTTAGCTTTTATAGATGAGTTGGTCACTCCTGTTTCACCTTTTTCTGATGTGTGCATGTATGCATAGGCCAGAGGACAATCTCAGGTGTCATTCCTAGGACTGCAGTCTACCAGTTTTGAGACAGGGACTTTCATTGGTCGAGAGCACATCAATGAGGCTAGACTGGCAGGCCAGAGCCAGGGATTCTCCTGTCTCTGCCTCCCTAGCTCTCGGTTACAAGCATGTGCCGCTATGCCCGGCAGTTTTACATAGGTTCTGAGGATCAAACTCAGGCCTTTGTGCTTGCAAGGCAAACACTTTACCAACTTAGCCATACCCACCAGTCCCTCCTTTTCAGCTTTTAATGTTGTTTCTCTGTTCTCTATTTTTGATATCTTGACTAAGTCATGTAGAAGTTTTTCTCTGGTCATGCTTATTTGGGATTCTAAAGACCCATCTGTCTTAAATGTCCATCTATTTTTCTAGATTTAGAAATTTTTCTGTTCTAATTTCATTGCATAGATTCTAATTTTTTCTGCTAGCTTTTCCTGCTCTGTGGATTCTTAGCTAGTAAGATCTTTTGATCATATCCCAGAGTTTCTGGGGGCTGTGGACATGCCTCCCCACCCCTTTATGGATATTTGAGTATAGTGTTGTGTTGTTGGCTTGTCCTCCACGTCTGACAGTCCGTCTTCCCTTGGTTGAGTGTCCTGGTGATGCGTTCCACTGCATTTTCACTTGGTTGCTGGAGTTTTTAATTTTCAAAGTTTCCTCTTTCTTTCTTCTTTCTCCTTTCTTTTCTTTTCTTTTCTTTTCTCTTCTCTTCTCTTCTTTCTTTCTTTCTTTCTTTCTTTCTTTCTTTCTTTCTTTCTTTCTTTCTTTCTTTCTTCTTTCTTTTCTTTCTCTTTCTTTCTTTCTTTCTTTCTTCTCTCTCTCTCTCTCCCTCTCTCTCCCTCTCTCTCCCTCTCTCTCCCTCTCTCTCTCTTTCTCCCCCCCTTTCTTTCTTTCTTCCTTTTTTCCCTTTGTGACAGGTCCTCCTAACATTTTAATTTTTTTTCACGTTACTGGCTTTTTCACCCACATTGTTGGTTTTCTCACTGACTTTGCTGTCTTTTTCCCTTCTGTGCTGCTGACTTTCTTCTCTAGGTCCTGTGCTGAATTCATCTGCATGTTTGTACCTTCTTTCAGGTCACTGTTCATTTTTGCTAGCAAATGTCTGGATTTCTTTATCAGGTATTGTACCCATGTCAGTATCTTTGGTTTGGCTCTCAGGAATGGATGGCCTTTTGAAGGTGTCATGCTGAAACTATGGAAGACATGATGATTCTCATGTCACCCTTGTGCAGGCATTGCTAATTGTCTCTGTATTGTTCCAGTTTTACTGTGCATGCTGCTTAAGTGAGCACGACTGCTACACTTTTAAGTTCACTGAAGATTTCTTCTACAGTGATTTTCTGGTCTTCCCATATTTACTGTTTTGTTTTGTTTTTCTTTTATTGAAACAAGCATATTTCACATAGAAAAGGGTGTGTGTGTTTGCAAATATTAATTTTGATGGAATTTTAAGTTGTATATACATTTATATATAATTTTAGTGTATTGATAAAGTTTAATATATAAACATGTTATATATGAAAATTTTATATATATGTATATATATATATATATAATTTTGGGGGGGAGAAAGGATCTATTAATCCAGCTTGGTCTCGTATTCATGATCCTCCTGCCTCAACCTCCCAACTGCTGGGATTTCAAGTATGCACCACTATATCCATCCTCCATATAGTATGTGTTTTTACCATATTGATTTATTTTTATCTATAGATGGTCTCTGTTGTTTTGCATGTTTTCTATTTATTTCTCCTTCNTTTTCATGGTTTTATTTTAATTGAAAATAGATTTTTTTCCATACAATATGTTCTGGCCATGATTTCCCCTTCCTTATCTCCTTCCAGGTCCTCCCCACCTCCCCACCCATCCAACTCAACACCTTTTCCCCTCTCTTTAGAAAATAAACAGGCAAATAAGAAAACAAACCAGAATAGAACATAACAAAGAAAGAAAAAAAGAAACAAAGAAAAATCATGAGAAGCACATACATACACATGCACAGAAAACCCATAAAACCACAAAATCAGAAACCATAATATATGAGCAAAAGATTAGTAAGGTTAAAAAAATTGCCCAGACAAAGCATTAGGAGACAAAAAAAATCTCCAAAAATATTATTGAGTTCATTTTGAGTTGGCCATCTTTTATTGGATATGAATATTGCTGCTTGGAGGTCCGTGTCTACTAACTTCATCATTAGTGTTAATGAGTTCTGGTCTGGGGTCACACACCTGCTTATATTTATAACTGGTTGTTTTGTATAGGAGGATAAAAGTTGTAATTTTGAGTAGTCAGGTTCTGAATTTTCTTATTTTTCTTTAAATATGTTTATGCTTTGTTGTGACACGGACCTCAGTACCTTCGAATCAGCTTGAAACTTCCTTGCCTGTTTTGTTTTTTATAGTTCTAGGACAGCCTTTTACTGAGGGACAGACATGACCCCTCTTAAGTCCATCCAATGTTCATTCTCTCTGACAGGGTCAGGCTGGTGAAGCCCAGACTAGTTTTGAACTTTCTGTAGCTGAGAATGACCTTGAACTCCTGATCTTCTTGCCTCCACTTCTCAAGTTCTGGGATTCCAGGCATGTGCAAACAGACCCAGGCATCCAATGGCTCTTGTATCATGAGATCTCTCCACTCACAGTCATATGAACACAAAAAATACCCAGCTCTGTGTCAGCGAAAAGTTATAAAAAAGCATTAGGATTTCATTTTCCTTAGGGTAAATATGACTTCAGAAAACTTTAAAACTTGATTTACTCCTTTTCTTCCTATTGATAAGCCTCTGTCTTAAAGAAAATCTGATTTAAAATTATATATNCACGTGCATATGTGTGTGTGTGTGGTGTACACAAAGTACAGAGCAGATGTGCAGGTCAGAGGTCAACTTCTGGGCCGTGGCTCTCATCTTCCACCTTGCTGAAGAAGGGCTCCTCTTGTCTCTGCTGCTGTGCTGTGTAGTCCAGATGAGCTGTCCTGAAAACATCTGGGCAATGCTCCTGTCTCTGCCTCCAGGCTCACCAAAGGCGTTCTGGGATTGCAGAGGTGCACCGCTGCAACAGGCTATTTACATGGGCTCCAGGAAGGGAACTGGGATAGTCAAGTTCGTGCATCTCCCATTGGTTCCCATTGCTCTTCCATTTGAGCACCTGAAGTCCTACAGCTTTAGCATGGGTCACATGCCATAGTCCCAGCACCTGGGAAGCAGGGCAGGAGAAACCAGAGTGCAACTTCAGACCCAGATAGTTCAAGGACAGCCTGTGCTAATGAGGTAGTGTTTCCAAACTAAATTATAAAAGCAAAATGTTTGCTTTTACTAAAGAAATGCAAATTAAATTATGATGATATAAAATACCATAATTATCTAGTGAAAAAGTAGAACAAAAACCTTAATGCTCCCTCGTTTAAAATGTCTTAGATAATTTCAGGAGCACTGTAAATTGCAATAAGCTCCTGAAAAGTAGATTTATGCACAAAGTGGGAACCATGAAGTTATTTTGTCCTGCCACGAACAACCCAACTTTGGGTAACATGCTTTAATAAGATTTCTTGTCTTCCTTCTCATTCTTCTTCTAAAATACAATTTACTATACTTAAGGGGACAGAGTTCTCCTCCTTTGTATCTCAAGGACTGGGACGGGGTAAAGGAGGGCAGGAGAGAGACTGGAGCAGGCCCGAGCCCTTCAGATGGTGAGCAGCAGCAAAGAGAAACAGAAGAGTCCCACTTGGGTTTACTGCTGGTGCGTTTACTGCTTTACTCTACCCGCCTAGAGAAGGGGAGGGCAGCAGTCTCAACCCTGCTGTTTAAGTCAGGGTCCACCAAACCCTCTGCTACAGCCACAAGCTATAGTAAATTGGTGAAATCAGTTACCTCCATAAGAGGAAGAGAAAAGAATCAAGAATTCATTAAAAGACATTTAAAGAACTGGATACATGCATGCATTTTCAAAAGGAGAGCATGCTTTTGAGGGGGAAACAGCAGCCCTCTTTGGAGACAGAGCAATTTCACATGCTCTGGGACAGCTGGTCTAAGATGTTCCGAGAATAAACTGCAATATGTTTCTGCCATGATCTCCTTTGAATCACACCTTCTCCCAGCTGCAGCCCTGCCCTGGGCCCTCAGTGTCTGCCCTGGCGCCTGGCTGTGGCACTGGAGGGGATATATATATATTACCCTTTTCTGCAGTTTTATAACATGCAGATACTTTCTAACTTCCTGGATGGTTTCACAGACAAATGGAAGGCATTAGGAATGGCTGATCACCATCAGGTGTCAGAAGTAAACTAGGAAAGAGGATCAGAGCTGGGTGGCTGCATCATGACATATGACATTCCGAGTCTCTAAAAGCATCTAAGGAGAGAGAAAGTACTGGCCTGGGAGGAACTGTTTATTATCCTCTTTGCCTTTCTTTGTTTTGTGGCCTGCAGGTCAAGCCCAGGGCCTCGGGAACACAAGGCAAGGGCTCTGCCACTTGGTCTTTGGAGATAAATCTCTTACAGCAGACGACTTCAATTCATGACTTAGCTGATGCTGGCCTTGAATTCTGACCCTCCTGCCTCCACCCTCCCNAGTGCTGGAACTGTGTGTGTGCCACTATGCCTGGCAGAACTCATTTTTTAAAGGATTTTTTTTCTCTCCCGATTATATATTTTGTCCTTATCGGTATTTTAAAATATGAACGATTGTCCACACTGATGCCAATTCTCTCTTTAAACANAAGATGGCGCTAAAGGTCTAATTTTGGGGGAAGAAAAAGGCTGGATTTCCTTAAAAATACATTCACCATGTAATTATGTAAGCCTATAAGGACGCTGTTTAAATCCAATCACTCTGAAAAGACAGCACTAACATCCATGAAATGTATTAGATGAGTCTATGTAACCGGAGGAAAAGGCAATCACTATTCCAACAGGAAGGTTATTTGTGTTTTATGAGTTTTAAATACACACAACCAGATGAAAAGACCCATAACTGGTTAAAATCGGATGTAAACATAATACACACTAACTTCATAAGTCAAAATACAGGATAACTGAGTCCAGAGTGTGCTCTGCAAATACAAGAAAGTTTTACATTGATATTTGACGTGGCACAGGTATTATCTCCTTTCCAATAGAATAAAGTAAGACTTTTAGAGTAAACCTTGATATTGAGGCTTGCG